>JAPDFK010000097.1:0-139182 GCA_027569635.1 Lasiosphaeriaceae sp. G1095
CCCCCCCCCCCCCCCCCCCCCCCCCCCCCCCCCCCCCCCCCCCCCCCCCCCCCCCCCCCCCCCCCCCCCCCCCCCCCCCCCCCCCCCCCCCCCCCCCCCCCCCCCCCCCCCCCCCCCCCCCCGGATCATCCTTCAGCTTCTTTCCTTCCGATCACACTTGTCTTGTCAGTACCTACCACACAAGAGTACGTGCAATAGGGCAGGGGAAAAGTTGAGACAAGAAAAATGACGATGAATTGACGACACGGGTTAGTGCATTAAACTGTTCGGCAAAGTGCAGCTGAGCGCAAAGTCGCACATCGTGATAAGGGTGAAGGGAGATTGACTGGTTATGTATATTCGTCACTGCTGATGAAAGGACAGCAGTGGTTGGTGCTGTGGTGGGGGAGGAACCGATTGGATCGCGAAATTCACCTATCATGTGCGTGCGTGCGTGCGCACGATGGGTGAGTGGGGTTTCACTGGGTTGATGGTTATCAAGATTTGAGACAACTTCTTCTTTTTTGGGACCTTTTTTTTCTTTCTTTCTTTGGTGTGAAGGGAAGGGAAGGGAGGGCCCGGAGAGGAGATGGCTACCCGCGATAGTCAAGATACACGGCATGCTGGTGGTCTTGGAGGACCATGTGCGAACTCGAAGAGATTAGATGGGTGGATTGTGAACCTGTGAGACATTGTCTGCTAATATTATTGCCCACTAACCTACCAATTGCCAACTTGTTTGCTTGTGCGTTGTGGTTGTAAAGCACACGACAGAGTTTAAAATTATTACCTTTGAGTGCACATGGATACCTACTGTAAGCAGTAGTACATCAACCGCAGCTTATCAGGACTGCTGTGTTCTCTTTATCTCTTAATCAAAAAAAAAAAAAAAAAATTAATTTTTTGCGTGCTTGCCAGCCAGCAAAAGAGGGGGTGACATCTGGCATTTAATCGGTAGGTGCTTATATATTGCATTGCTGCTGGCCGTCAAACTGCATGCATCCTGCCCCCTTTCTGTGTTGTCAGAGTCACAAACAAACCCCGCCCCAGCTGTCCCTTCTTTCTCCACAGGAAGTAATGTCATAACCGCCAATGCAGTCAGTCAGTGGTAGTCTTTGTTTCGCAACATGCAGACAGGTAATTAGATTGTTTTTGCATGTGGGGAAAAGGGACGATGAATGGCACTCATTAAATTCAAATTGTCAAAACCCATCATCTGACTGACTGACGGATGGCTTAGAAGAAAGTGTAATGGGTTTGTCTAAGGATGCACACCACGGAGCCTAGCTGGGCGTCGGTAACGGGGCGCCCGCGGAAAGCCTTCAAGTTTTGGCTACCTAGTTATTCAAAGTGCCGGGTTACCTCAGTGTTACTAGTCCCAAGTAAACAGGCCCTGTGCGTTCCCGTTGCCTGGTGCCTGGTGCAAAGCTACCAGGGAGATGTGTGGGATGGTGTGTGTGCCCGGAATGTTAGTATGAAACCTACATTAGTTTTCGTGGCTTGGTCAGGTCAAGGCTTTCTAAGTTGCTGGGAGGATGAAAGCCGCGGACACTGTGCGTTTTGTGCTTCCCCACAGTCAGCCTACACAGTCTTTTGTTTCTTGTCTTTAACCACTGACATTTTCTTCCGAGGCCCAAACGGGTGCAGGACGCATGGCGGCCCGTGGCTTCTCTTTGCTTGGTAATCGCACGTAACACGCCTTCATCTTTTGGGGCTGAATATGGTTGACTACACTTGTTGCAGTTGTAATTAGCCACTCGGGTGTACCGCGTGCGTGCGTGTGTGTCGTACCCGAGGAAAGAAATAGGGTTCAAAGGTTGGCTGCCCAGCTGCGTTGCCTCAGCGGTGATCCGGCCCTTCTCTCCCTCCCCTCCTTTTTTTTTTTTTTTGGGTTTGGTTCCTGAACGGCGCATTCCATTCCGGCCGACCGGGTTGAGGCAGGTTTCAAGTTTCGCTTGCACCACTTCCGATTGGAGAATTGGATGCGCAGCGATGGTGGTTACCCGTCACTGAAGGATTCGGCGGACCAGTAGTATAAAGACCATGAATGAAAAAGCCTTATGCTAGGGCTGAAAGATGTGAGACTAATTACCTTGACCCTGGTTGCGAGACCGGTCTCAAAAGAGACCGTTTCTATTTATGACCTCATGGACCCCGGTTTTTTCCGAGCCGGATTCAAACTGTAATGGGACATGTTCCGGTGCTTTGGAACAACCGTTCGGATGAAGTATTAGTGCCGGGTTGCCAGGCTGACCAGCAAAGTCGATGACCCTATCACGGAACCTAATGCCCGGCGAGCTACTTTTAGTCTAACGCTGCGGAGAGATGAACTCGATTCTATTTTGGGCTTTGTCTGTCTCATATAGTTTTGCGCCGATGTAACTTGTTGAACGATTTAGACGGCTGCGCGTTTGGCGTCTTGCAGGCGAAACCTTGGAGGGCTCTTTGTGACCGTGATGTCTAAACGATGGGTCTTGTCGGATTGTGATCACCTCAAGATTATTAATAATTTGTGTTCGTCATTCTGAGGCGAACTCACTTGTCTTGAAATAATTACGGGTTGCTGTTCTTGATCTCCTTCATAAATTTGTCATCACTGCCATAAAAACTTTTCAGTGCAAAGGTTTACAATGCATTGAAATTTCCAAGACGTTCGTCACGTGTTCCTTACATTGCATATATACCACCATTGTGATGTGAAATGATTCCCAAGGAACAGAGTCTATGATACATGGCCGTCGACGCAAGCTTTTCCCTGCCGTGCACACTACCAGAGCTAACAGTGCAGCGCGTGACATCACAGTTATACCCCTCTCGTAATCCATCTCAACCGAGCATTACTTAGCAAGACAGGCTCTATCTCATGTAGTTTAACACTATAGGCGCGGGATTAGCCGCTTAATATGTTTGAATAAAAGGGTCGTTGAAAGAAACTTACAAGACATATTGGTCACTTGAGTGTACGCCTGTTGCGAACTCCGATTTGCGCTTGCATGCGGTTCAAGCTGGACACTTCTTCGGCGAAGTTGATATCGGTCAAGCGACCGCCGATGGCGGGGTTATTGCCCCCAGAGCTATGAGAGGTGGAAGTCGGCTGAGAGATGCGAGGCTGCAAGCTCGAGCCGCTTGAGCTGCGGGTTCCGGTTGTTAAAGATTGCGAAACCTTGGAGAGTTTCTCTTGATTGCGACTCAGTCCTGAGGAGGAGATTCCACTCAGACTCTTGGAGGAATTGGGTTTCGACATGGCGAAGATAGGGAAATTGTATAATGAGATAGTAGAAAACGATGGTTTGGAAAACAACGAGTTAGTAGTATATTGCACGATAGGGAGATTGTAATTGTAACCTGGATCTCAACAAGAAGACTGACATTTATATGCCAATTTTACATCGCTGAGAGATATTTGCATGGGTGGTTGGGGTCACAAGCGCGTGGGTGCGGCGCGACAACCACCATCACAACTTGACACATCCAAGAAGTCTCGTATCTACGGCCAACAGACCAGAAGCCCCCTGTGTAACATGTAATTCGTGACGGAACCGCCACCATCAATGCATCCTTCAGTGTTTAGAACCTAGTTATAGGCCAACGAGAAGGATCACGCGCTCCCACCATGAGGTAAACATCGCACAACTTGATGTTTCGGGCACAATAGATGGCTGTGGCCTCGACCAAAACTAAATCTATCACATTCTACAGTTTCTCCTTACTGGTACAGAATACCAAACTAACGCCGCAGCGGCCTCGTTTTAGTGTACCATTTCAGAAATAAGGGGGTGTAGGTGTCGCACATATGTCTGGCAGCGAGCAACTGGGAGACCTGAGGACCGCCTGTTGTTACAGCAAAAGCGTGACAGAGAAGCTGCCCAATCAGATATTACTGGGTCCTGTCCCAGGCGTGTCAAACTTTTGGTGTTTGCACCAGCAGCGTCCCACCTCCTTTCCTCATAATCATCATTAGTCTAATTATAAATAGTAAATATCTGAGAAAAACAACACTCTATTCTTCTTTGATCTGACTACCTATCTCAAGTTGAGCAATTTGAAATAAGTTTTCTGGTTGTCCAGCCAAAGAGAGCAAAGACATGACTTTAAACAACATCGTGGAATTGTGGTCCAGGCGGCCCGGCCGCGTCTCCCAAATGAGCCCAGATGGCGTCATCTCCCCCGAATCCTGCCCCCGCCGTTGTGTCCCCGCAGCCGGAGATGCTCGACTGCCCCCAACTTGCAACATGAGCACACCTCTCTCCTATCCAAGATTCCAGTTACAAGTTGGAATAGCTCATCTCTTAACACAATCCAAAGCAAACCAACTCGCGGACCCAAGATGCAGGAAGCTGGCACAACGGATAAAGGGGCATCCAATGCCGACTATGACTTGTCGACCCCTATCGACCCCAATGGCGTGGGCCTTCGACAGAACCTGACATCGTATGGCGATGCACACTTCTCGCTGTTCATGCGCAAGCTCTTCATCAAGGCCCTGGGGTACAGCGAGGACGCCCTCTCACGACCCATCATCGGCATTGTCAACACGTACTCGAGCTTCAACCCGTGCCACGCCAACATTCCCCAGCTCATAGATGCCGTCAAGCGTGGCGTGCAGTTGAGCGGCGGGCTTGCCATCGACTTTCCGACTATTAGTCTCCATGAGTCGTTTGCGGCCCCAACAAGCAGTATGTTCACATTTTCCCCCCTGAAGTCTGATCCTGCAGCAGCTGACAGCCGCAATGTGTACTTGCGCAACCTGATGAGCATGGACACCGAGGAGATGATCCAGGCTCAGCCAGTAGATGCCGTGATTCTTATTGGCGGTATTGTTGACTGTTTTGTTCCCCCTTTTTCCCCATCACAAAACACAATCTGACACTCTCCAACCAACTCTCCAGGCTGCGATAAAACCACACCAGCGCAGCTCATGGGTGGCATCTCGGCCAATAAACCCATCATCCATCTTGTTACGGGCCCCATGATGCCTGGGAACTACCAAGGTGTCCGTATTGGCGCATGCACAGACTGCCGCAACAACTGGGCCAAGTTCAGGGCTGGGACGCTTGATATTGAAGACATTTCGGCCCTCAACGAGGAGCTTGCGCCTACGGTAATTATGTCTACTATCTAATACTTAATTTGACCCCGGGAAGCTCGAGAATACTAACTCAATTTGATTTAATAGGGCGGCACCTGCGGCGTAATGGGCACAGCGAGCACGATGGCGTGCATCCTCGTGGCCCTCGGCATGATGCCAATCCACGGGGCCACCGCACCCGCCGTATCCTCCTCCCGGCTCCGCATTTCCGAGTCAACGGGAATATACGCCGTGCAACTAGCTAAGCAACAACTGCGCCCACAGACTCTCCTCACGCGGGAGTCCTTCCTCAACGCCATCATCGTCCTCCAAGCCATCGGCGGCTCCACCAACGCCGTAGTCCATCTCATGGCCATCGCAGGCCGCCACCCAGCCGTAGCAGGCACCATCACGCTCGCCACCGTCGACGACATTGGCCGCACGACGCCGCTCCTCGTCGACCTCAAGCCCAGCGGCGAGAACTACATGACCGACTTCCACAACGCCGGCGGCATGCTGGCCCTGCTCCACGAGCTGAAACCCCTCCTCCATCTCGACGCATTAACCGTCACTAGACGCACCCTCGGCGCCGAGCTCGCTGCTACCCCGTTCCGCCCTTTACCCCGAGACAGCCCGGCCAACTGCATCCACCCGCTCGCGACGCCCTTGTACCAAGCCTCGTCTCTCATCGTTTTTCAGAACGGCAACCTTGCCCCCGGCGGCTGCGCGGTAATGAAAGCCAGTGCGTCCAAGGACCGCCGGCTGCTCCAGCACCGCGGCCGTGCCGTGGTCTTTGCCGGGTCTGCGGACCTAGCAGCGCGGATTGATGACCCTGACCTCGACGTGACTGCTGAAAGCGTGCTTGTCCTCCAGAATATAGGCCCCGTAGGGAACCCGGGGAAGCCCGAGGCCGGACTGGTGCCGATCCCGCGCAAGTTGGCGGCCCAAGGCGTGCAGGATATGCTGCGGCTGTCAGACGGGCGCATGAGCGGTACTGCTGGGGGCACGATTGTGCTGCATGTGTCTCCCGAGGCGGCGGATCCGGCGTCGGTGCTTGGGATTGTGCATGATGGGGATGTGATTGCGTGTGATGCTGAGCGGCGGACTTTAAGTGTTGAGCTGAGCGATGACGAGATCAGGAGGCGTCAGAAAGAGAGGAGGGAAAAGGTTGCGGCGGCGGCGGCGACGACGAAGACACCGTGGGAGACACGCAAGACAGTCAGGGGCTATCGTGGGCTGTATATGCGCGAGGTGAATCAGGCTGAGCACGGTGCTGACTTTGGATTCTTGACTGCTGCGGGCCCCGAGATGTGAGCATCGGTACCTAGGGTACACGTCGATTTCCGTTGCCGTCGAACGATGGGCTAATTAGTACTGTGGTACATGGATTATTCAATTCTAATTAACAGAAAGAAGCAGATATGATGGGATGTTGTATTTGGCATGTTTCGTTCAATGTCAAGTTTGTTTACTAACTATAATATATCACTGAGGCGTGCTGTATCCAGGAACCCAAATAATTACCCCTTTTTGACGAATACGGTAACTACTGCCCCAAATATGCGGTCCATATCCCACTCTGCCCCTAAAATCTAACAAAATGGTTATTATGCTAAGTGCTTGGCCTAGACACCATCTTAATTTCAATTTCAGTCTTGCATTCGATCCGGCCAGGTCGCATTCCGCCGCCGCCAGGGCCCAAAATGTCCTCCTCACTCTGGCTCACCGCCACAACCTTGGTCGATGTGCGCGGCATGCTGAAGCCACCTCGGTTGGACATGACCCCCTGGTGGTGGTGCTGCTGCTGCTGCTGCCACGTCGAGTCCCTTCCATAGGACTCGGCGGACTGGGACTTGGTCAGGATGCCGACGCGGGTGGGAAATCGGCCAAAAGCGCCGCGGAGACAGGGGATGCACGCCGCGATGATGCCCACCTGGGCCTCGATGCTAGCCCACAGTGCCAGGGAGAGACCAATCCCCACGGAATCGCCCGACTGATCAAAGCTCTGCACCACGACCGCCTTGGCGATGGACGCGGCCGAGGCAAACAAGCCAAGACTCATGAGAACACCAATCGTGATGCGGTCGCGCACCGGACGGCGCATGTGGCGCAAGAAGCTCAGCGGGATGAGCGCGAAGGTGACGTCCGTCGTGATTATGAGGACTGAGACCACCGTCAGGCTGGCCTTGAAGGCGCCGTCGTCCCAGACCCGCCTGGAGGCTACGCTCGGATCCCAGAGCCCCTGGATGGGCACGCAGCGCGTCGTGTGCACAATGGTCGCAAACATGGCCGTCACCACCTGCACCCCGACGATGGTGGAGAGGAAGCGCGCCCACCCACGCGTCCGTCGTTGCAGCCGCAGCAGCATAAAAGCGATGCTGGTCTTGAGCAGCGCCACCGACCATGTTGCTGTCAGCTCGGCCACAATGGCCAGCGGCGCCACCCGGTTGATCTCGCTGAAGGGCAGAAAGTCGGGTCGAGGAGTAGTCGTCAGCACGGGCGCGACTGAACTGATCACCACGGTCATGTCTATGAGGCCGAGCACCTGTAAGAAAGGTTAGGCTTGGCCAGGCATTTTGATCAATGGCTACTGGCTACGTGCGTACCAACAGTGACATTTGGAGGTGTTAGATGCTACTTAATTAGGTAGTAGGAATATTAATTACTTACGGCTGCAGCAACAATCAAGTAATCATCAGCGACGAGCCCCAAGCTCGACCTCCACCTCGAGATGACGCGAGTGACGAGAACCAGAGACGACAGACCAAAAAGAACGGTGATGACGCCAATGTATACAAGACCATTGTGGAGCTGGAGGTCCGTCACAGGAATGCCGAGTGGCACATCGCCCGGGGATCCAACCAGGGCGGCCATTAATTAATTAATTAATTGTCAATAACTATTACTGTCGCAACGATTGCATATGAATTCGACGACCCGGTAATGAAAAGGGTTTCGAGGATTCAGGAAGGGGAGAGGAACGACTCCCGCTTCGTTGACTCGGAGGGTGGCGGGCCATTGGTCTTATACCATGTCAATCCCTCAGCTGCAGCTGAGATGAAACTGAGGCTCGTCGTCTTTGGAAAGGGGGGGGAGGGGGGGGAGGCCAAAATTGCTCGATTAGATGAGGTGCTTGGTGGCGTTGGGGAGATGCTTCGACTAGCAGTGTTTGCATGGTGCTTTGACCAACCTGATTTCCTATTCCATACGAGGGTGTGTGAAAGTCTTCCCACTGGTGCTGTGTGCCCTTGAGCGCACGGTTGCGAAACTGGCATCACTAGTCTGCCCCCAGAATGCAGGTGACTGACAAAAGGGGAGAGACGTGTGGGTGGTGTTTACAAGCTAGACTACCCCATGGCACGGTCCCCCTTTTTGGGTCAGAATTTGTCTCTATTGCCTGGTTTTGGATTTGTACATGATATCCTCACTGCATCCGCTATGGATGCTGCGGGATTATTGTGGCTCATGTAAGGTGTTTGTTTCTTCTCTCCATATAGGGGGATGTTGCCAAGGTAGGTAGGTATGTTACAAATCAAATGGGGATGTTATTAAATTCAAGCTCGAAATGACCAAACAAAGGCATGCAATAAACAGCGCTAGAAATGGAATATCTTTTGGGAGCTTGGCAGAGGCCGTTGGGGGGGGGGGGGGGGGGGGCCTGCAAAACTGGGCAAGGTACATACGTCGAAAGGATGGCCTGTTTTGTGGCACTTTCCTTGTACTGCATTGCATGCATGTATGTAGTGTACATGGACGAAACGATTTCATTTGGCACTGAAATGGACACTGCCCTCCCTTCTGTGACGTCTTGGCCCATGAGCTCCGAAATCCCATCGTTTCATTCGTAGCCTCGGGACAGTGCAGCCGCTCACGGAAGTGGCTGTGCAAAAAACTGCCAAACCACGGGCTTGGGTTGGTTGGTCCAGTGGTTGCCTTGCTGCCCAACTCGGCCACCTACGCAACTTGAGTCGCGGACTGCGAACCTCGACAGCACTTTCATGTCTCAGCAGCATTGTAACCACGGTAATAGCCAGAAACCTCATCTCTTCAGAAAGCCCACTTAACAGATGTACAGGATGCCCTCGTATCGGCCGCTGAGCGCAGCGAGCAATGAGATCCGAATCCTGGTCATCGAACCGGCGGGCGAGAACCCCGGGTCCGACATTACTTGTCGACTGGAGCATGTGCCGCTGTCGTCCACCTCGCAGTACGTTGCCGTCTCGTACTGTTGGGGCCGACCAGACCAGAGAGTCCCCATCTGGATTGACGGCCAATTTAATCTCATCATGCCGAGTCTGGCCGGCGCCCTGACCGAGATCCGACGACGTGGTCATCTGCGAGTATGGGCCGACGCCATTTGCATCAACCAAGCCGATGTCGAGGAGCGTAGCCAACAGGTGCTCCGCATGGCGGCCATCTACCGATCAGCCATTGCCGTGATAGCATGGCTCGGTGACGCTGGCGAACGAGAGGTCGAGGGCATCAACAACCTCATCGCCAAGACGGACGAGCTGCTGGCCTTCAACTCGGCGTCCGACTGGCTGCAGAACTGGCGAGAATCTGGGGGCAAGAGCGAGCGGCACGCTGCTAGTGAGATCCTCGACAAAGAAACTCGACTGCGGAACCGAGAGGCACTGCGAGGTGGGAAGCTTCGCAAGAGGGCTCTGGGGCGCGTTGCCCGCGGCATCCGCAAGTTCCTAAACAGCCCCAGGGCCTTGAACTATCTACGGGGGCCAGACGCGGCCGAAAACACACGGCAGGCCCTCGAGCACATCCAAAACTATCTCTCGGACGCGCAGTGGAAATGCTTGGCACAGCTGCTCAGCTGCGAGTATTGGAGCCGCGTGTGGATTATCCAAGAGCTGGCCATGGCGAACAAGCTGGACGTTGTGTGGGGACACCACGCCTTCAACTTCATCGATCTCGCCGACCTCCTCACCGTCTACCGGGTCCTGAAGAAGGCCGATCTGATCGGCTCGGTCGTCCCTGAGCGCGTCCGTCACCACGTCGGCAATCTTCACGCCTTCATGGACCTTCAGAGCCGGCTCAAACCCGTGCACCTCATCAAAGCTCTGCACTCGACCACGTTCGCCCGCTCGACCGACGTGCGGGACAAGATCTACGGCCTGATGGGGCTCACGTACGACGGGCCTCTCATCTTCCCCACGCCGAGCTACGGGAGGGACATTCTGGACATCAGCGTGGATGCGACCCTGCGTGTCATAAGCCTCGAGCGCTCCCTCGACCACATCGTGTTCCGGAGCAGCCCAGGGTCCTGGCGCATCAACTGGTTCGATCCCGGGACGTGGTCAGACCGACGCGTAGTCGCGTACCTCACGTCGGCCACAACCTTCCACACAGCCAACGGTGCTTACGGCAAATGGGTTGCGGCAGGGTCGTCTCAGCCATCCATCGCCGTGGTTCAGGACCAGCAGCTGGTGGTTTCCGGAACTATCGTGGACACCATCTACGACTGCCTGCCGACCTACGACGAAGTGACCCACAAACAGATCACTGTTTTCCAGCCCTCACCAGACAAGGGTGACAATCACGGCAAAAGGACTGGCGGTCAGCCCACCCAGCAACGCCACCAAGACCCAACACAAGCCGATAACAAATTTCGACACGCTCTCTTCAAGTGTCTCTGCATATCCCAGCAAGCCGAAGGGCAAGTGCGCAAGTCGTGGGACTTTTACCGCGGCATCCAATACGCCCTGGACAAAACGGTCGGGCTCACCGACGGGAGCCCCACCGCTGTTTACAGGTGGCTCAACGCACTCAAGAAGGCGGACGCGACCATGGACGGCCGGCATCTCTGGTGGTGGGTGCGCTGGGATCGCTACAAGAACTGGAAGAAGCACGGGGGCGAGAGCGCTGCCGCGGCGGCCAAGGCGGTCGTGAGAGCGCTCAAGATGGACATGAGGCTGGGCACGACTCGAGGCGGGAGGGTCGGATGGTTTACAAAGGCCGCCAGGCCAGGGGACGTGGTGGCCGTTTTGGCCGGATGTAGTGTCCCCGTGGTCCTGCGTCCGCAGCCTATTACTTCCCAGGCTGGCGGCGGCACTACCCCAAGTACATCATACACGGTGGTCGGTGACAGCATTATCCCCGGACTGATGCTGGGAGAAGGAGTACCCTCCGGCATTCGTGTCCCCAACTCCCCCAGCTCCGAGAGGCTGGCTTACAGGGAATCACCATGGGCGCCGACACGGGTGCCCGCGCGGAAGCAGGGCGAACTCGAAGATTGGACACAAATTCGCCTTCTCTAGGTACATGTACCATGGTACCATGGTACAGGTTTGGCCATCGATCAACTTGGCTTAAATGAGGACAAGGGGTTGCTGGGAGTGGTGCCAGTATATATCAGAAGGATTAATTACTTGTAATATAGGATTTGTTGTGGTCTTATAAATTAGGTTTTGCTTAAAAAGGGGTAGATAGTCTTGTAATAGTCAATTTGGAGGAGGATGTCGTTGTAAATTCACGCTCCAAGAGGAGGAAAAAACTAGACTAGACAGGCTTGGGAAAACGGTAATTACCAGGATCACTTGGAAACATTCAGCCCCGTCTTGTGCCTTTTCCTCCAAAGCCTGTTAAGACAGTATCTGCAAACGATCCGAGTGGCCCCAACAAGTGCTTCTGCCTTCTAATTACAGACCCGCTCTTTGCCACCTCCATCTTCTACCTCGTCTACGTCCCCTCCCTCTTCACACGTTTTTTCTCTCAACCTCTCTCTCGGGCCCCCTTTACCATGCAACTCTCCCCACTAGCAGCCCGTTGCGCGATCAGACAGACACTGAGACAGACACTTGGCATTGATAGAGACATCAGAAACCTGCGAAGACTGGCCGTTGTACACGCAGACATCGAGGCCGGTGCTCGCAGCGGACCAGAGATCCGCCTCGTACAAATCGCCAATGTCCTTGGACCAGCTGATGCAGCACTTCTTGCCGTTGGCTTCGTAGCAGATGGAGCGGGGCGCATTGAAGAGGATCTTGGTGTTGCCGCGGACGCTGCTGACCAAGGTGGCGCACTGGCCGTACGGTGGGACGTGGCTTTTGTCGCAGATGTTGCGGTTGCTGCCGCAGCGCTTGGCCAGAACGGGGGCGCCGGCGATCTCGGTTTCGTTGTTGTTGATGGAGCTGTAGACGGTGAAGATGCCGTCTTCTCCGTGAGGAATGGTCTGGGTCAGCACGAGGCCTTCGGCGGCGAGGCGGGCGACTTCATCAGTAGCAACAGCAGTTCCCTCGGCTTGAGGTGCCGGGACCGCCAAGACCCCGGCGGCAGCGAGGAAGGCGGCAACGGTGGCGGCTTTGAACAACATGTTGATGATGAGTGATGATGGTGATTTGGAGAGATACTGAGGTGGTGAGAAGAAAGGATGAAGGATGAAGGATGCTGGATGCTGGATGCTGTCCTTTTTTCTGTCGCAATGCGAGCACTCTCCAGTCCATCTTTATAGATTTTAGACTATCACTTTCACAATACCTCCTCTCTTCAACTAGGGCACCAGGTAAAGCGTAGCAACCTAACCAAACATACTTTTCCATGCGGGTTTATCCCTGGCCCCCCCCAGTCTTTTCCCCCTGAAATGAAAAACAGGAGCCAAGTCCATCATGGTTAAAGCTATCTCAGCCAAAAAGAAAGAAAGAAATGTAAGCCGTGCATGTCAGCCCAAGCTAGGCAAACCGCAGTCGCATAGCGCTTGGCACTTTCAAACTTACAAGTTAGATGACCTCCCGCATAAAGTCACATCGTTCAGCTCGGCTAGACCCTAAATACCACCCACGGCAACAGATGGTACGAGCCGACCCATCAACTCCTAGCCAGGCAGCCGTTTAGTAAGGTATCCAGGAAAAGGCAGAACTCCATGAGACATAGGCACTTTCGAGCTTGCCAAGTAAGTGTGAAGCCTCTTTGCGCTATGATCTGCTACTGGGTCGTCTGAATTTTGATGAAAGACTCCGATGTTACCACAATCACCATGCTGACATGCAGTTGCACTAGGAAATGAGTTGTAAGACAAACCTAACACCAGCTAGGAAGGCGACGGTTTAGCTGGCAGGAAGGTCGGGTGGTTGATTGTGCGACGTGACGTGGGGGGCAACGAAAAACAAAGGTAAGGCAAAGAAGTGTAAGGCAAAGAAGTGTAAGGCAAAGAAGTGTAAGGCAAAGAAGTGTTAAGCACGACACTATTGTTATGTAATTTTATTGAGACTGGAGCTACCATCCCCGGTCGATGGAAGGGAGGTTGTAACAGTCTTTGTTGTGCTGTAATACCTCAAGCCATCTTTGTCGTTGGTTCGGTTCCGGATGTTGATTGGAATGCAAACAACAACAAAGCCTTGCCGAATGAGTCTCGAGCTCTCTTAAATCCCTACGTCTCAAATTTCCTCGACAGAAATTCGTTGAAGTTTGAGCAACCTGTGATGTAGCGTTTGTTATCAAACCAAATTTGAGCCACGCCCTGAAATTCCCTTCTCTACTAACATTACCCCTCAACTGCCAAGGAACTCACCCTTCCTCAGTCCAACATCATGGGCTTTGCTTCACGCGCCGTAATGGTTGCCTTGCGCGTACTGGAACTCATATTCTCGGTCATCATCCTCGCCATCCTCGCCCGCTTCATACATCTGCTTATCGAAGCAGACGCTGAAAGAGACGGCAGAGTCATATATGGCCTCTCCTTTGCCACCATCAGCACGGCATACGCTCTCTTGTTTATATTGCCCTTCCTATATACATTCCTTGCGTTCCCCGCCGATTTTATTCTTTTCGTCGGGTGGCTGGTTGCATTCTCTCTCATGGCAGCGGTAAGCATCCAACCCGCCGACAACCCGAAGCAGTATAATGACGGGGAAATATTACTAACTACAAAACACCGACTTCAGCATTCCGGGTCATGCAGTTCGTGGCGGTATTGGAACTACTGGGGGCTCTACTGGGGCTCCCTGTGGCGTTGGCCCGACCGCTTTGAACGTTTCTCGTGCAACGATGGCTGCTCTGCATGGAAAGCAGTCCTGGCCTTTTCATTTCTCACGTCCTTTTTGTATTTGTTGAGCTCCATTCTGGTACGTTTCAGAAACCCGCATCTTGTTTTGTTGGGACTCCGAGTTTACCAGACAATAGGGCGCTTATGTGGTTTACAAATATTATAACAAGGACAAATCAAGGTTCGATTGAAGATACTCCCTCAACAGGGTATTTGCCCTAAACTGATTCATTACAGTTCCAACGGCCAAATTTCACGAGGGATAGAGAAGCCATCCCCGGGATTCGGAGGCCCACAGACACAAGTCCCAGCTACACAAGGAGGAGTTGTTGCGGGTACGCCGAACACAATGCCGGCATAAGGTGTACTTGGTCTAAGGATTTCAAAGGCAACTTTTGCCAGATATAATGTTTGGGTTGTTGTTTATGTGGCCTTTTGACCCCGGTCAAACTAGCCCACCTGAGCCTGAACCTAAGAGCCATCCATGGCAGGTTGGGAGAGAAACCCCACGCAGGGCCGGATACGCAAAACTACCGAGTTCCATGGATAGCAATGACAGGATGGAGACTATAATGGGTTTGCGGGCTATTCTAAAAGAATATTCTCGATTCTACTAGTTTGCTCCAGGGAGTATGCACTATGGACCCCTCGAACTTAAAGTTGTGCGTGAAAGAATGTTTTAATTATAAACTTAGTAAGTAATTATTTTTCTTCAGTCCATTGGCACAACATGGTGTACAGCTGTGTATTCACTAACATCTGCTCCCGGTTCAGGCGAGAATTAAAGCTAATGTCGATCCATACTGACTGTTTTCAGTTGGGAGTTCGTTCTTGAAGTGTTGGGATATCCTGTTAGCCAGGTTAGGAGGGGAATACTGAGACATAGACGCACTGTTTGCTGATTTTGTCAAGGGACCGGGAAGACACGGAAAGTGTCAGAAGAAAGTAGACACCAAAACGAGATTTGAGTTTACTTGGCTAATGGTCGAAGAGATACGAGACTATAGCCTTCTACCATGTTTACGAAATATTACATTTATACTTGGCTGTCGCATCCAAGGTTTTCTTGCTGCAAAGCGAGAGAGGTTCCTCCTTTGCTCCACATTCGCGATTCCCCCAGATCAAGTGGACAACCACCCAGTCCAGAAGGAGACGGCCCAAAATGCCACCTTTGACATAAATTAGGTTCCCTATTCATTGGTAGCAAGGGGAAATCTTCGGTGGATTTTTCCACGGGTATAAATACACTCCTCGCCTCCCTTCAAGGAGAAATCAACTTTTCCCTCTTGCATCATCTAAGACAAAGTTGCTTCTCTCACTACTTGATATCTTGAAGACACATCTCAACTTCTCTTGACAAATTCAAAAACTCCAATTACCATTACCATCATCATCATCATTACAATGGCCGCTACCATAGATACCGACATCGGTGGTAAGTTCATTCGGAGCTTTGTCAAATAGCAACCCCATGGCAGTTACTGTCGGACCCCCTTCTCTCTCCTTTACATGTATACTTCCCCCCATGGCTGCCTTGTACTCATATACTTCTACCATCGCTCCACCCAATGTTGCCCTTGCCAGCATTCCCTTCCCCTCTCCTTATCACTTACACCGTCACTCCCCCCAACGTTACCCCTGCTAGCATCCCCTTTCCCACCCCCCTCCTCCCCTAGGTGCGAGGGCCCAGGCCCAAAAAAAGGCCTCAATACCTGGCGGTCAAGGATACACTTGTGGCACTGCTAGCCTACGTGCTCGGCGGTCAGGGCCATTTCCTCTTTTTTATTATTTTTTTTAATTATTTTACTAGGCATTGCGAGAAAAAGAACACGCCTTGCTAATCAAAGTCGATGCAGACATCATGGTGGAGAACCCCTCCGACAACGACCGGGCGTTGATCCGTATCAGCCAAGAGGGATATTCTTTTCAGCACGAACAAGCCAACGCAGACACCACCAGAAACGCTTCCGTCTCCGCCCGGGAGAACTTCATCCCCGGACAGGACCATATCAACCCTGCCTTACATCGCCAGGACATTTCGGACGTCACATATTTCATGATGCGGGCCATCTCGGCGACCATCAGGGTGGACTCGGATCTCTTTTCTTTGAACGTGGAATTCGCGCGTATCCACGGCCCCTTGTTTGTCAACGAACAGCCCCTCGAGGTAGCGACCTTTTCGCCGCAGCCCGGCGACGACGAGGTACTGCGAGTCCGTCGTCTTCAGCACTACCGCCGCCGAGAGTTCGCCAACGCCCTGTACGACGGCGATGTCGACGAAGCCGAATGGTGGACCGACGCCGACCTACCCGACCTCGCCCGAGCCCGCGACCGCGCATTGAGAATCACACTCAGAAACGGCGGAGACGTCACCGACTTCGACAGGGACATACGCCGTATGAATTCGGACCACGAGCCCAGAGTTATCCCAGCCATCACGCAATTTGACAAAGCACTTTTACTACGACACCCCAACAGCAATTTGCCTATCCCCGGAACCAACGTACCGGCTGGCTCTCCTCCTCTCCCCCAGAGGCTCATCATTCGCCCGCTAGAGGAGACTCCGGCATTGATCCCCACAACACGGTATTATATCGACCCCCAGCACTTTACTCTTCCCGAGAGTTTCACTCCCAAGCCGAAGCCCGAGGCTGATGAGCCTCAGCCGGCCCACGACGAACCAATGCTGCTTCGCAAACGACAATTTGAAGTGGTTGACAACATGGCGAGCCAAAACAGGTAATTAAGCAAACAGCCTCAAACTCTCAAGATAATAGACGCGTTTCCCGGGACTAAGCTAACTTGAACGTAGATATTTTGGAACATTCTAAGGGATTGCTATGGGTGTTCTTGCGGGGATCCTTGTCGGCAAAGAAGATTTCCCAGAGGCCATGTTGTTGCGGTTGTTGGCCATGGTCAGGTGCGAGGCCGGGGCACTTGATGCTAGGACAGCAGCGACGTATTTTCCGGTGTAGGCGTTATTGGATGGAGTTATTGGATGGAGGCGTTATTGGATGGAGGCGTTATTGGATGGAGGCGTTATTGGATGGAGGCGTTATTGGATGGAGGGGTTATTGAATGGAAGAACATTAATGGAAGCTTGCTTTTACCTGCATTTGTTAAAATACCATATCTGCTTGATTTCCATGGGAGACTTTACCTGTATGTATTTCTCCTCGTTGTACATCAATCAATCGCTTCGATCACCACAAAACGAATACCTACCTGACAACAGTCCGTGATGGATGGGATGAAAGTCGTTGAAGTGGGGGGAGAGCTTCAGCACCCCCCCTGCACTGAAGTGCAGCCTTCCCCGCGCTAGTCCTCTTTCGGGGCAGCCCGCCTTGGCTGGCAATCTCGTTTCCAGCAGTTACCCCGCCATACCCCTCGGAGACTCCTCAAACGAGAAAAGGCCCTGACCGCCATGGCATCTGGAGCGAAGGCCTAGTGACCCAACCCAAGTTGACCCGACTGACTGACTTCTTGCTCGCACCTCTTCTCGACCCTCTATCCGTACCTTCGAAATCACTCAACAACCTTGCACTCTTCGACTCAACGTTGCAACCATGGCCGCCGACACAGTCTACCGCGCCAGCACCACGGCCCCGGTCAACATCGCCGTCGTCAAGTATGAACGCCCCACGTCACGTCACGTCACGTCGTCGTTGCCGTCTTCTCCCGAAACCCAGGGCATAATGGCTGACTCGTGCCAGATACTGGGGAAAGCGCGATCCCAAGCTCAACCTGCCGACCAACAGCTCCCTCTCGGTCACCCTCTCGCAGTCTGACCTGCGCACCCTCACGACAGCCTCGTGCTCGGCTTCCTACTCTGCGTCCGAAGGCGACTCCCTCATCCTCAATGGCGAGCCCTCCGACATCGCTGGCGCCCGCACCCAGGCCTGCTTCCGCGAGCTGCGCACCCGCCGTGCTGCTCTAGAGGCCGCCGACCCTTCGCTGCCGAAGCTGTCAACGATGCCCGTCCACCTCGTCTCCGAGAACAACTTCCCAACCGCCGCTGGCTTGGCCTCTTCCGCAGCTGGCTTCGCCGCCTTAGTGAGAGCCATTGCCGATTTGTACGAGCTCCCCGCCTCTCCCTCGGAGCTGAGCAAGATTGCCCGTCAGGGCTCCGGCTCGGCCTGCCGGAGTCTCTTCGGCGGTTACGTGGCATGGCGCATGGGTGAGGCCGCGGACGGCAGCGATTCGCTGGCCGACCAAGTCGCCGAGGCGGCACACTGGCCTGACATGCGGGCGCTGGTACTGGTCGTGTCGGCGGCCAAGAAGGGCGTCAGCTCCACGTCGGGCATGCAGCAGACGGTCGCCACGTCCGGGCTCTTCCAAGAACGCATCTCCAAGGTGGTGCCGCAGAACATGGATCTGATGGAGAAGGCCATTAAGGAGCGCGACTTCCCCGCCTTTGCCGAGGTCACCATGCGCGACTCCAACTCGTTCCACGCCACCTGCGCCGATACCTACCCGCCCATCTTTTACATGAACGACGTCTCGAGGGCGGCTATCAGGGTAGTCGAGGCTATCAACGCCGCTGCCGGGAGGACTGTGGCTGCGTACACATTTGATGCCGGCCCGAACGCCGTCATTTACTACCTGGAGAAGGATACCGAGGCCGTGGTTGGCACCATCTACAACGTGTTGGGGGATATCGATGGCTGGAAGACGGCTGCAATCAACGGATTGAAGTCGACCTTGTCTTTGGATGAAGGAGTTGCAAGCACGCTCAAGACGGGCGTTAGCAGGATTATCATGACAGGCGTTGGAGAGGGTCCCATCAAGACGGACGAATACCTGGTGGCTGAGGATGGGACTCCGGTCAAGAGATAACTGCTGTTGATATTGTTTGATGGACGTATATGATTGGGGTGTTGTGAAGGTAATGACAAGCAATGGGAGTTTTGAAAAGGATCACCTGTTATGGAGTACCTAGTTAGACGCATGTGTCCCGAGTTACAATGAACAAGTCCAATGTTTGGCGTGGCTTCTGCTACCTACCTAGCTTGAACCTCGAAGCATGTGTGCATGTTGCATTGACAAGTCTCGCTGCGTGTTGGGGTTTGGATTTCTGGGCAATCGCGAGGGACAAGTCGGGGTTCACGATAACGCTTCCTTCCAGTGATAAGTGCCCGCCGTCGTGTTACCAGCACCCTGGATGCCTTACGTCAGGCGGACCATGCCTGCCCAGACGAGATTCCAGGGGGTCAGTCGCGGCGGCCATCGCGTGCCAAGGCGCTGATAGACAGTCTGGCATGTCCCTCTCCTCGACTTCAATTGGATCCCAGGACGTGGGCAATGTTCGATCCCTCCCCTGTTTCCTCCTCCCGATTTCGACAATCACCACGCCAATGTCGGCGGAACCATGAGTAAAACTGTCTACGACATTGACCCGGCGGGCAATGTGCTCATCACTTACACTGGCGGCGAGAAGGAGGCGCTGAGGCTCGTGAGTTGCAGACAGTCATCCTTTTGCAACTTCAATCCCAAATCGCCCTGTCGCATTGTCTTCCCCGGACTAACCAAACCCTCCCCTGCGCCTTACAGGAGAAAACCGAAGTGCCCCTCGCCAAAGCAGTCCTCTACGCCTTCCTGCCCGCCGGATACCCGCACACGGTCACCGATGACTACCTCGCATACCAGACGTACGACTCGCTCCAGGCGTTTGCCTCGTCCATCACGTCGCTGCTCGCCAGCCGTGCCGTGCTCGAGGGCCTCGGCGTGGGCGACTCGTCTTCGTCCCCCACGGGCGCCCTGATCCTCAAGATCACGGGCGACACCATCTCGCGCGTCGCCACCATCCTATTCGCCCACCGCATGGGCCAGGCCATCGAGCCTGAGTGCAAGTTCTACCGGTTCCTAGCCGACATTTTTAACGACAGTGCCCAGTTCCTCGACCTCCTCACGCCCGCCCTCCCTTACTTCCCCAAGCTGAGCGTCATCGTGTCGGCCGGCGTGCTGCGGTCGCTCTGCGGCGTGGCCGCCAATGCCAGCAAGGCCAGCCTGTCGGCCCACTTCGCCCTGACGGGGAACCTGGCAGAGCTCAACGCCAAGGAGGCGTCGCAGGAGACGGTGGTCAGCCTGCTGGGCATGCTGGTGGGGTCGCTGGTGGTTCGCATGGTGGAGGACAAGCAGGTGGTGTGGATGCTGATGATGGTGCTGTCTGGGGTGCACCTGATGATGAACTACCGCGCCGTGCGGTGCGTCAAGATGCGCACCCTGAACCGGCAGCGCGCCACGCTCGTGTTCCGCGAGTGGCTCGATCACAGCACCGTCCTCACCCCCGACCAGGTCGCGCAGCGCGAGAGTATCTTGCGCAAGGGGCGGGGCAACCTGGCCAGCAAGAGCGGCGACTACACGGGGTTCTGCGATTTCGGCACCTACGGCGACATCAAGACGTGGAACCCGGTAGGCTACCACCGCTACGACTTTGAGACGCCCGCCTACTTCCTGGGGATATGGCACCGCGGCGGCAATTTCCACATGCGCATCGCGCTCAAGGAGGGCACCGCGAGCCCGCTGTCGGCCTGGTTTGACGCCGTTAACCACGCGTACCACTTCGACTCGGCGCTCAAGGACGGCCTGCAGAGCCACTATGAGAACGAGATGGCGCCCCTGGGCTACGTGTCGGAGGAGCAGAAGGCGTCGCTGTTTGCGGCGCTGACCAGCGCGGGATGGGACCTGAAGTCGAACCAGCTCGAGACCAGGCTGCCTATACGAGTCCGCGTGGGCGACGGAAAGAAGGGCATGTAGTCCTTTCCGATTTTGTGTATCCAACCCCCTTTTTTGTATCCAAACCCCTTTCTGCGAGCACTGCGCTGATGTTTCTTTTTCCTCCCTTTCACAGCCCCCCTTTTATCAGAAAAAGGCTCTTCACATCATGCCGGCCACCTGGAGGCAAAGCATGACTGAGCAAGAAAGGTGATGTAGTGTTCAAATGGGGGCGTTTGCTTGTATGACGATGAGCCCATTCGCATTATTTTCTTGGAAAGGGGTCAAATCGGTAAACGCATTAATGGCGGGGGCAATAACATGGGATGCAGGGACTGGACACGCGTTGCATGTTTACAATAGAGATACCACACAGTACAGAAGACGGGCTATGTGAGCCTGGTTTTTTCAAATTATTTTTTTCTTCTTCCTTGGTTTCCATGTACATATTTCTTCCAAGTCGAAAACAGAGATTTACCTCGTATGTCTCCTCCCCCTTTCTTCCCCAGTGCCAGATTATTACCAGCCGTGGGAGCGCCGCCACGCGTTCCGACCATTTTTGTTCAAGCCCTCCCTCAACCTTATCTAGGAGTGGGATGATACATGTAAATACTGTCACATACAAAAGAGATATATTAATACAACAAGCGAGAAGCGAGCCAACTTGGTAGCCCCGTAACGCCTTGTTTTTCTTTTCCCCCCTTTCTCTTAGGCCAACCCCGTCGCCCGTAGCGCCCTCATTTTGACCCCTTCCCATGTGTTCAACTTGGGCCGCACGTCCAAATAGAAATTAATCTTGCCCGCGCCGCTGGGATCGTTCCGCCCGGCATAAAAATCAATAATATACTCGACTTTCGTACCGCACCGGTCCACAACCCAGTCGTGCCGGTCAAACGGCGCCGTGTACCCGAGCAACGTATTGAACCGCGCACGGGGACTCATCCGCGTGCTCAACCCAGCAAAACTGTGCAGTCGTGGGCCGCCGCACGTGTTTTTGCTGGCGCTGGCGCCGGCGGCGGGCGCCACGTACGGCGCCTCCCAGCGCAGGATCTCGCCCCACGCGCGCTCGTTGACGGCGTTGTGGATCGGCACCACGGTCTTCATCTCCGCGGCCGCCGACTCGCCGTACCCTTTACGCTTCATCGCCTCGAAGAACATTTTCTCAGAAGGGTATACCCAGTTCCCTGAGGCGGAGGCGCCGGTCTCGGCTTCGTTGTTGTCCGGGCAGGAGGACGGGCCTGGCGTGGAGGATCGCGGGATGCTGGATATTTCGCGGGCTTCGCCAAGGGAGGGGAGTTTAGGGTGTTGTTGCTGCTGCTGCTGTTGTTGTTGTTGTTGTTGTTGTTGTTGTTGTTGTTGTTGTTGTTGTTGTTGTTGTTGTTGTTGTTGTTGTTGTTGGGTGGCTCGGGAGGAGGGTGTAGTTGGGGTTTGTTGTGAGGAAGAGGACGAGGTGAATGGCAATCGCAGCCACGAGGACCAGGACGACGAGGATGTTTGCGCCGGCTCGGGTGCCGCTGCTATTGCTGCTGGTGCTGATGCCGTTGTCGCTGCCATATGTGCTCCTCCGTGCGGCGGTGGTGCTGCGGCCCCGTTCACGGCGCGCGCTTGCTGCATCCACGTCTCGCGTGTCTTGTGGTCGACGGGACACCGTGCCTCATCCCCGGCAGCAGCGGCGGTGGAGGTAGCTGCCCCATTGGTGGTGGTGGTGGTCGTGGTCGTCGTGCTGGAGCCCTTCATGGTGGGTGTGGCGACGGCGGTTGCGCCCGCGAGCGTCGAGTCTTTGTGACCAACGAGAACGGTGTCGAGAAGATCGGTATGCATTATGTCTGCATTGTGGTCCCTTATTTCTGAGGGTTGTTTTATGCGGAATCCCTACGTCGGGTGAAAGTGCGCACTGCTCTGGCGATATAGGTCGGTCAGTTGGGAATGACGAGAGCTCTTCAGAGTCATGAATTGAGAAGCTGCAAGTCGGGAAAAGTAAATTTAATCTTGACCACCTGCCAGGCGCTGATTGGCAGTCGTTTGGGCCCGGTCGGCCAGCTGGCAAGGCCCCGCTTGGTCAGAGCTCGAGGGGAGCCGAGGCAGGCCCTCGTGATGCCAATAATGGCCACTATTGAAACTATAATTGCTCGCCGTTGGCTGCCGATGGTGAATCATTTTAATGGACCAGACTGGGTTGCTCTCGGATTTGTGAATCGAATGGCGAATGGGAAAACCGTGGGCTTGAAACATATTCTGAGGTTTGGCGGTCACTGATCCACAACGAAACATCATTTCAAGATGGTCGCGGCCAAGTCTGGGGGAGCGGTTACACCGTCGCTGGCCCGTTTTGTGTCCATTGGGCCGTTTATTAAGCCCGTCACCAACTACTAGTTCACTGCTTTAAATACTTGAACGTCCCCAATTGAGTTTTGTAACAGCCGAGAAGCGCCGAGATAGGCTGGGCATTAGCACCAGCCTAAAGCACTGACAACTATCAGCTGCTCGAATGGTTTGAAGCCAGCAAGTAGGCTTTGCGATTGAAACGGGAAAGCAACTTCCTCAACCGCGTCGACATCCACCGTGGAAGCTACTGCCATGGTATCGGGCGATTATTGGCTCTCGGTTTGTCCATCGCCGTCCAGAACAAACAACACAACTGTTGGAGCGATTATTAAGCTTAACAACGCAGGGGCACATGTTTTGCTGAGACATGCAAGAAGTGAACAGGACGAGCCTTGAGGATAATGTTTCAATATTTAAAGTAGAAAATAATTGGAATGGTATATATAGTTATCTCGGCCCAGCGCTTTGTGCAGAGCATCGCCGCTCGCTCGTGTCAACCAACCTCCCCCCGATAGGTATAAATGAGAAAGAAGAAAAAAAGATATGAGAACCCGTCCATGCTGATGAAAGCCGTAGAGATATAATATGCTTGCAGCCAATCGTAAATGTCCTCCCCCTCCCCTGTCCTGTCCTTTTTGGTGTCATGATTGACGCTCTCTCGTACATGTACGTGTGGCTGCCTCGTTCATTTTTCCGTTGTACCGCGTGCGTGCATCATATCTTGACACTCGTTCTGGTGTGTTTTTGTTTAAAAGTGGGTATCATCTGGACACCTCCGAGGGAGAATCCTCCTCTTTCAGTTTATAAAAAAGGGGTTAAGAAGCCCCAGTACTGTCAAGTCAAATCTTTCGACCCTTGACAACCCCTCCCTGTTGCGTCATGTTTATATTCACGCAAAGGCTGCAGCGCCGCCTGTCTCGACCGCCTCGATCTCGGCGGCGGTGAGCGGTGAGCGGTGGAAGCGGGAGGGGAGCTCGCTGCGGTCAAAGAAGACGCCCTTGGGCGGGGATACGGGGCCGAGATCAGCGCCGGCGAGACCGCCAATGCCGGCGTCGGCCCTGTTGATGGTCTTTCGGAGGGGGCCGAACTGCTGGGCGTGGTCGCGGTACGAGCTGAAGGTGGTGTGCGACGACTGGAAGGATGAGGGCAGCGAGTGCGTCGGCGATGCAGGGTGCGGCTGCGGTGTGTGGTCGATGGAGGCTATCAAAACAGAACAGACGTTAACCCGGCTGTTCCCGACAGGAGAGAGATGCTTAGAAAGCAGATGAGGTGGACACACCAGGAATCGTCCGCTTGCCGATGAACTTGATGGAAGGAGTGCGCTCGGCGTGCTGAGCAGCCTGTCGCAGGGCTCTGGTGGTGGAGAACATGATGTGCGTGCGTGCGTGCGTGTGTGTGTGTGTATGTGTGTGTGGTTTTGGCTTCGGGTTCCGGGCCTTGGATTGTTGATTTTTTTGGTTTTAGTGTGCTGGTCCGATATTCGCGCTGAAGCTCTTTGTTTCTCCTCGCAACGAGTACTGTCCAGGCAGATTTCCAAGGGGCGAGAGGCAGCAGAAGGCTGGTGGGAAGGACAGGTCGAGGGAGGAGAATTGGCAAGGCGAATGAAGCGGTTGGTGAAGGAACAGGTTTGGATCAGAGAAAGGGAGCTGGTGGTGATGCAGATGTAGGTGGAGGGCAACGCGGGATAAATGGGTCTTTTTTTCACAAGCTTCCGAATTTTGCTGCTTTCGCTGCACATGAAAAAGTCTCCAGCGATCCTGGAGCAATCCTGTCCAATCACAAAACAGGTACACCCCTGGTCGCCAAGCCCAACCCGAAGTCCGGAGGATGCACAATGCAAGTTGGGAGTTGGCGCCGAAGACCACGCCATCCGCCCGCCCTTTCCCACACTGCTTGACTGCCTTGCTTGTGAAGCACAAACTCAATTGACCCCCATCCCACGCTGCACCCTCTCTTGGCTGCTCCTGCATGCTGCAACCATTTCTGCCGACTTACAGACTCTGCTCCGCGAGGGCGTTTCCAGTGTCAGTCGACAGTCGAACGATGCGATGGATGGATGCGGGGACTTCCCTGCCACCCAACCCCTCCGACCAAAAAAACATTCCGTCGGATTCCGATCGACTTTTCCATGGATCTGATGTCTCTTTTTGACCAAGCAGCCAAGAGCAGTTTGTGTTTAACGTTATCTCGGGTAGCTCGGCGTGGTCCACCCTTATCTGCGGTGCACTGATGTCGAGGCATCTCGTCATCAAAGCCTAGGTCCCCGCCCTTTCTCGTTCCCCACACTGTGGCCCGCCCAGTTTGGGCTGGTTTGGCGCGTGCAAATGTGCCCTCTTGGAGTGCCATGATGTGATCTGACCTCAAGCTTGGGTTTGGGCGTCAGGGCAACTGTCCATGTTGCAATGTGACAAGCTGTCATCGATGAAAGCCTTTCTTCCCCACAGTCTGCGCAGTGCGGGCAGGCCGGTGCTGGGTTCCCAAAACGGACGACTCGGCATCGAAGACACTTCACTGAAACCCCCCCCCCCCCTCTCGTCTGATGCCCCCCGAACTTCCAACAACCAATGCCGATGGCATTAGAAGGAAAAAAATCTGCCCACCTTCTCGCATGCATTTCCCGTCCCCCCACTACCACGCCCTCCTGTGTTTCGAGAAGTTGGAGGCACGCCCGCCGCGTCGAATTTTTCACACTTTTTTTTTTCCGTGTTCGAATTTCCACTCTATTTCCCATTTGCTCTCGGACCTGGCCGAGCGCCAAGTCTTCAAGTCTCCGATCGCGCTCAAGACTTTGGACCCCACTTTCGATTTTGCACCTCATTGTTCAAGTCAAGTGAGTGAATAAGTGAACCAACCCCGTAGCCAATAAAGAATAGGTTACGGGGGGATCAGGCCAAAAGGTTGAGGTATTATTCTTCGTGTTGTTTTACGGATTTGGACCTCTTGATAGAAGAGTTCAACAAAGTGGTTAAACCTTTTTTTCATTTGTCCACTATGTGTATGACATGACGCCAGCACTTTTGCAAAACCGAAACAGAATGCGCCCCTTTCCCTTTGGGTCCAGCCCATATTTCACGACCACCACGACTGTTAATACCCTGCCTGCATAGCCATACCAATGATGATACACTCGGCGCAGCTGAACTTGTCGTTGAACGGAACCCTTTTCACTTGCTCCAGTTGCTTGATCTCATCCAGCTCAAAAGCACTACTCTTCTCAACCTTGAAATCGAACAGAGTCATACAACGCATACAACGCGACACGGCCGAGAACTTGGGCAACCTCCAACTTTCCACCGACTCACTTGGTCGGCTGTAGTAGCTGCCGGGCACGCTCCGGTGTCTCCGGATGGTGTCTTGTCTGTGCTTCTTTATGGTCTCGGCATCCCGTTTCTGCATTGCAGCCAAATTGTTTTCGCTCACGTCGTAGCTGGCTTTGGCAGTCAACACGTTTGCCTTGAGCTCCTTGTACTCTCTGGGGATCAGCCCCTTGAGGCGGAGCTCCCGAATGTCTGTCACCTTGGTCTTGAGCAACGAGCACCAGCCCCAGTTGTCTTTGGAAGTCGCGACGAGCCACGGGGTCTTCGTCAAGGTCTTTATCTTGGAGATGAGTTGAGCTATTATTATGATATCAGCTAGTAGGTAAATCACTAGACATGAAATAATAATATGCCGTGGGGGGGGGGGGGGGCATAGCTGTCAAGCGTGTCCGGATAAAGGTGAAATAAGGGTATATAAAGGTGAGTGACGTGTATAAAGGGGTGGGGGGAGAGAATGGTGCCTACCTGTTGTCGTGCATTGTTAGGAAATAACACGAGTTAGCAACTCTAGGACCCCCATGGCGGTGATGGTGGTGTGCTTGATAATGCTGTTCTTCTCGTTCCAAGATGTAAGGCCTTCGGGCTTCTTGAGATGGTGTTCCTCCTTGACTATGACCCTTGGCATGTGATGCTGAGCTTGGCTCTTGAGGGAGCGCTTTGCCCCGGCCATGTGGCCGTCGAATCTCGTGATGAAGGCTTGGACGGCCACTATGCGGTCATGCAGGTGAATCTGTTGCGCCCTCCAGCCCGCCGTTTCTCGCTGCAGAGTCTTTGGTTCCGGGCCCTGTATTTTCTTCACTGCCTTGACAACTGCTTCGAGATCGGCTGGCGCTAGGTTTTTGGCACCTTTGGCCAGACTGCTCTCATCTTTGTTTATGAAGGCACGGAGGGTTTTGACAATGGCTTGAACTCTTTTACCAGTCGTGGCTTGGGTTTTGGTAGGAGGGCTGCCCTTGGAAGATGCAGACACCTGTTTTCCGACTGCCTCGAGACTGTCGAGTCGGTTGGCCACGTTCAGCTCTTTCCACAGCAGATCCAGGTCATCAATCAGGCCCGGGATTGTCGCGGTGGAATTTCACACCTGGGTGATTTGGTACACTATGAGCCTGAGGTGGCCGAGAATCTCTGTCATTGACGAGTTGAGATCATTCTCATCCTTGATTCTGGCGTCGAGGGTTTCTCGGGACCCCCGGAACACTACTGTCGCGAGGTAGGCGCAAAGGTTGTAGAAGTCGGTGCCGTCTCGCAGGGCCGCTTGATATTTCACGTCGTTGGAACACCCCTCCACATGGCCTCGTTTGAGGGGGTTTTGCTGGGCCCAGCGGGAGCTGGGATTCGTCCCAATACGGCGTGGAGCATGGCAGTCAGCTCGTGGTTCGCATTCCACAAGGCCTTGGCCATAATGTCCATGGCATCTGTGAACTCGTCATATCTGGGCTGCTCCCAAGCGTGGGTCAATCCCTTGATACATACCTCTAGGACTCGTGTCTCTTTTTGCACCTACGCCAAAAGCGGTTCGTATATTTACGGAAATCTGTTCCCTCCTCACACCCGGCGAACGCGTTCCGTTGTTCCAAGCCTCTTGCAAGCGACTTTGCACCACCATGGTCAGGTCAGTAAATATTTCTACGCCTCTCACTGCATTCAGCGGCCGAATGTATTGGGCCCCGAGAACGAAATGTCCCGCCCGGTGCTTATGCACACATATGTCAAACAAGAGCGTTTATGGGAGGATGGGACATAGTTCAGGGTGCCCTCCCTATGCCTTATGAGAAACAAACAAAACCGGCCTAGTCATATCCGATACAGGCCAGCACCGTGGCATTTTCATTATTGGGCACTTGGCAGACGCCTAATTATTGATGATTGGACGTGAACAATGCTTTGACTTATACACAACGTTTCTCATACAGCCGTGGTTGCAGAACCAACTGTCAATGCCTATCCATACCTTCGTCTTGGTCGTCCAAACAGGCCTGTCTGGACCATTGTGTGTGCCTCCTCAAGGTTCGTGGACCTCACCAACACCTCATGACGGCAATTTGTTTTCATAATTCCAATGCTTCAGCCCCAAGCAGTCCAATGCGCCTATGTATTTTGGTCATCTGATAACTGTCCATCTCTTTTCCAGACCGTGTCGCTTTCTCCACCCGGCTGCGTCATGGGCGAGTTGTTGGGCGGGCCTCGGCGCTTTCATTTTGAGCCAACATGAGGTGCTTGACTGAACTTTTAACCAATCAACAAACCAATAGGCCTGCCTTCTATATTCTACCCTTCTTCCAGAGGCGGGACGGAAAAAGAAATAAAAGAGTTGAAACCAACAAACTTGGGACAATTTGTGTCATTGTCTTTGGAAGAGCAGCCATGGTTGATTGCATCACGGTTAGTGCAAGGGGGAGAAACGCCTGTGTGCGGGCGGGCAAGCGGACAGCCAGCCTACCAAGTCATCCTGCCCTTGTCTGCCATGCACGCCGAGGGTCACACCCAACAGAATTTGATCTGGTAATGTACCTTGGCTCTGTTGTGGGTGGAAATGGTGACTCAAAGAGGGGTAAGTAGGCAATATATAAAATACAGGACGCTTTCCAGGCTCTCTTCGATGTGTGCATCAAACAAGTCATTCACAGTATATTGCAAACGACCGATTCATCATCATCAGACACCAATCGTTTTCACCGTACGTGTCGCTATTAGATCACCGGCAGCAGCGTCTTTTCAAGTCCTCTTTTCCCGTCAGTTTGTATTGCGTCAACTGTCAAACTTGTCTGCTTTTATGACGTCTCCGAACAATGGCCGCCCCGTCACTCGGCCCAAGCAGCCGAGGAAAAAGACGGCCAGTCCTGCTAGATCCGTTAGCTCGGTCACCTCCAACGCCGGATCCGCTACCTCTGCTGACACCAAGAAGAGTGGCTCGTTCGCTGACAGAAGCTTGACTAGAACGGCAACCGACATGTCTCAGAGTTCAAATGATCCGCTAGCTCTTTGGCCGGCGTCACGACAAGGCAGTAAGGGTCTCTATTCCAGTCATGATCAATTTTATGTAAACTTACGTGTTTCTCCAACGGGCGTCTCTGGATCAAGCGAACATGGCCCAGAAATGCCAACTCCCCCGCCTCTAGTTCCAGAACTTGGTGCCGATGACGCCTGGAAGCCCGCCGCAGCGTCAGGCTCTTCATCCCCGACGGAAGTTTCGTTTACTAAATGGGTAAATGATTTGGACTTCCTCTCTGGCAAGACATTGAAACACAAATTTACTCGAGAAAATCTACTGGACGATGGAACCACCCAACTCGTCGTCTGCAAGGACAGCAGGGAATTCAAGATATACTCCGGCTCGAACAAGGGCTTGGAGCATCCGCTTTTCTTCGAATTGACGTTCAAGACTGGAACCGCGTCCGGGAAGGTTTCAAGTATGATGCTTTTTTCAAGGCCAATAAGTTCAAAGTAACTCCAACACTGGCAAGAGCGTCGTGGGATGATGTCACAAACGAAATGGGCATGCAAGACCTAGTTATTGCGCACGAGGAAAAAATGGTAAAGGCGGCCCGGGCTGGAAAGAAATGAAGGCACACAATTTGAAGTTGTCTTTTTTTGGGTAGGGAGGGTGTTTTTTCTTCTTTTTTCTCACACGGCAGGCCGTGGGTTAACAACAAAAAAACGAAAGAATTCAGTAGGATACTGGAATGGAAGTTGGCTCGGCCATTGTCCACCTAGAACTAATTAGGTAGACAACTGTTTTGGCTGGGGTTAGAATAATTAGAACGTCAGTGACTGCCGTTATTGCCAATAAAACACACTATTCACGTTTTGATAACTTGAACACTGGTGTGACCGCAATGTTCAGTCTTCTTATGCAGCAGACCCTAGATTGAAACAGTATGTTCAGGTCAAGAGGGCCTATTTTCAACGTAGACGGGCACAAGTACCTAGGTACCTTGTCGGCTCGACACCTACCTCCCTAATAATTAAGGCTTTTAATTAAAAATTATTATTGATACGATTTTTACACCACCTACGAAGCGGCAACATACCTTTTTGAATTTAGACAAATATAAAATACGCGCCTTGCTACCTACCTAGTTTTGGTATAACAGCCAACTGATATCCGACCAGGGGCGAGTTGGCTGGGGACCACTTTTTCGGACCACCCAAACTTATTATAAGGGGGCGGTTCACCATCACAACTTGGCAAATTCATCACCATCGAATTAACAAAATCCGATCACCTACACCGCAGCACAAACTCATCCAACAACTAAACATCAAAATTATGTCGGGTAAGCAAGCACCCCCGATTGGTTTTTCTTTGACTTGACTGAAATCCTCTTTTTTTTCTTTCCCCTCCACGTTTAGACGACATGGAATATCCCCCGATGTCTCCAAATCTCGCAATTCCCGAGCTTGGGGAGGACGAGGCGAACAAGCCGTCCCCGAGAGCAAGCCCCACGGCCAAATCTTTCCCCCAGTTCCTTCAAGATGTAAAAATTTTCGATCCTTCCACTTTGAGGCTCAGATATGTTCCCTGCATCCTCGCCGACGACGGGGACACCCAGCTCCTGATCGAACCCAGCCACATGAGCTTTTACGTGGAATCGACCGGGCTGGACGAAGACGACACCGATTACCTCCTCCTACATGCCAAGGACGTACCAGGTCTTCCTACTCCCGTTTTCGTGCTGGGATACATCGCCAAGGTCGTTTATGGCCAGCGCGTCCCCACCAACTACCTCACCTTCCTCGACTTCTCATACAACATCTACATTGCCTTTATCCGGTCCCTCGAGAATGACGTGGGCTGCGCCATTGACAGCGGCATCAGCACCTACGACGCTGACGGCAAGATTGACAGCGACCCGCGCCACCCATTAGCCGACCCGCTGTGTGAACTGTTGGACGAGAATCCCGACTGCGTGTGTCTTATCAAGGATGCTCGCGACACCGAGTGGTAGGAGACTGCGTCCCGCCAGCAGACGGCCCTGAAGTCGATTCTGGAGAAGGGTGGAAAGAAGGGCGTGGAGATCAAGAGGGCCAGTCAGACCAATGTTCATATTAGCCTTGCTTTCCTTACCGGGCTGATGATGGAGGGTTTGCGATAAGCACTAATTTGATGACGAAGAAGACGGTTGAATACAAGGATAGCCAGACACGATCATTACCTTACACAGCCCATCTGGGAGAGCGGTGAACTTGTACAGAGATAATTGGTACTTTTCTTTTTGCAATGATACCTCATATTCTGATGATATTCAAGTTGGTCAATATCAACTTTTCACTCATATTGTAATGTTGTGGGTGTCACAACTGCTAGGTACCTTAGTACGGAGGCTGGGGCCAAAAAAAAGGGGCATCCCACACTGTGCCTAAACGCCTACAATTTCACAGTGCTATTTACACCTGCATGCTTAATGTCAAGGCAGCTTCCATTCCTTTTAATGTGTGACGAGGAGATTACAGGGCGTAGCGAAAGGTTCATAAGGCATAAAGAACTCTTTAGAACGCTCTCTCGTTTTCCCCTCAACGATCTTAGTCTATATTGTAAGCGTTTAGGTACTGTGTGGGATGCCCTTTTCTTTTAGGTCGAGCCTCCGTCCATGGTATTCGTCAAAGTGCAACACTTTCAAAGTCGTGCTACCCCTAGGTATGTAGGCAACCAATCTAGATAATGGCGAGGCAACCAAAGGCGTGGTCCCGAACGTTGTGAAACACGGCCCTGGTCCAATTTTATCGTTGTCATACCGTATCCTGACACAACCGGTTATCACAACAGCGGTAATATAGAGATAGAGGGTTACTGCAGGCTAATAGCTCATCATGATGAAGACGGTAGAGCAACAGAGCTCGGATACCTGCAGCTTGATTTCGATGCTAGGCAACCAGCCGCTCCCCACACAGTTGAAATCCACCCCACTCATCCGCAAGGCAGCGAGAATTCAGTTGCATGTGCTTGTTTGTCATCAAGGCATAATTGTGGATATGAGAGTTGCCGATGTTCGGAGCGGCTGATGTGTGGAAAAAGACTCTCTCTCCACTCTCAGCTGCATCTCCTTACAAGCTTCGCTCCCAGATCCATCTCCCAGCAAACACCAAGCCCGATTAGCTCAGCTGGTTAGAGCGTCGTACTAATATCGTCTTGACGGGCCATATTTGGTGATGGGAAGGTCAACAGTTCAATCCTGTTATTGGGCAAATTCTTTTTTATTTCTTTCCTTTGGAGACAAAGGAGTGTTTGCGTCTTTTTTTTTTGCTCCACTCACCAGGTCTGTTCGTTCCGCTGCTCTCTATTTGACCGAGTAGTGTCAGTTCATATGTCTCTTTTCGGTTGCTTTGGGGCGTTTTGTTCTTGTTTTATTGCTAATTACGTATTGCTGTGGACAATCTAGCATGCCATGACAACTTTGTTAAATATGTCACTTTCACCCACTGTCTCTCTGACTGGGTGGGACCCTCTCCCTCTCAGAGTGGGTGGAACCCCTGATAGATTCTCATCTCCCATCGGCCCACTAGAGAGAGGAATCTTCAAACTGACTCGTTGCCAGCCCATGAGTCATGCTTTAACACACTCCCAACCAACCATCCAGCAACGTCCCGTCAGCAACAACTCGCTTCAACGCACACTTTGTCCATCAAATACAAGAGCCTCGCCCGGCTAGCTCAATCGGTAGAGCGTGAGACTCTTAATCCCCCGGATTGGGTCAATCTCAAGGTTGTGGGTTCGACCCCCACGTCGGGCTCAATTCCCGTCGGCGAGTTTGTTTGTTCCTCTTTTTGACTTTCTCTTTACCATCTTATATTTATTTTTTTACCTCTCTGACTTTGATGACTGCGTTTATCTCTCCTTGTCGTACCTCCACTTTCTCTCCCCTCTCTTTCAAATTAATATTTGTTTCAACCTTCCCATTTAATTATGCCAAACTGTCTCGGCGGTAAACTTTGTTTGAGCCTCTTCATCTTGGATAGATAGGTAGCCTTTGGCCGTTATCTGAGGTGTCGGTTGACTCCAAGTTGCAGGCATTCTCTGAACAGTGCGGTCACATTGAATGTGGCCATTCACAGCCTGAACTTAAATCGGGTCCAGCCCCTTCCAGGACGTCCACGCCTAGATTATGCAGAGAACGAAGCAAACGATTTGGCCGGCTTGTCTCTCCGCTGGGAAAAGTCACCGAGATGCTGCGCAGCCAAGGAAGCTTGTCATATCGCTCGTCCTTGAACCCCCTGAATAGAGTCCACAGCCGCGCGCGTTCGGCATCCTCCGCAAATGGGACGTCCTTGACATAGAGACGGACCGTCTCAAGAGTTGGGGGTAGAATGTCGACGAGTGGCGCGTCTGAGAGCGGGCCATCGGCGTCGTCCTCGTCAGACCAGTTTGCATTATCTTCGTCCAAGGCCGGCCCCATGAACGCAGCGACGTCCATCTCCACAGTGGTCAGCACCTTGAAGCCGCGCATGGATACGACGCCGAGACCTCGTCCGCCGTAGCAGGCAATGACGGTGAGCGTGAGGAATCTCAGAGTCTCGCCCAAAAACTTTTGAGTTGTCGCGATGAAGTTGCCGTAGTTGAAATTGTGCCCAACGGAGTGGGGCTTGGTCTCGTGGGCGAAGCGAAATGTGGTGAGTCGTGGTGTGCGGGCAAGCATGATGGCCAGCTCGGCGCGGCCGACGACACAGCCGGCCATGACTATGGTCCTGAGGTTGGGGCTGTACGTGTCGTATCGTGGGGTGAAATACTTTTGGGATACATTGTCATATTTTGCAATGGCGTTGGCAGCTTGGAATATCCGGAGGGTGTTGAGGGCTAGAAACGGCGTGCTGCTTTGGAGATTTCCCCGGCGGCCGTAGCCGGTGACGAGAGCCGGGCTCACCACCTCGAGTTTGGCGAGCGATGCCTTGGGGATGGCGGTGTTGTTTGCTCTCCTGACGATGACATCAATCACAGCCCAGACGACGTCGTGGACGGTTATCTTGTCGTCGTTGCCGTCACTTTTGGGATGTCGACGCCTTGCCGCTCGACCACCACTCCCATCTGCCTTGGTGTATTCGCTCTGCTCAGGACACCAGAGTGCATCCCAATGCCCGGCGGGTGTGATTTTCCGGACGTTGGGGAGCAGAGTCAGGAGCATGGTGACGGCCAGCAACTCCCGCTCCGACTCGCGAAAATTCTCGTCCGACATGGCTCTGATCCACAGGTCTATGTCGACGCCAGCCTCGAGCAGATAGGGCGAGCTGCGTATGAGGCTCCGCACCGCGGCAGCACTGACACTGGCATCGCCTTCAGGGTCATCAAAGCTCCATTCCGATGGGAGCAGGTTGGCATTGCTGCGGCTGGAATAGTCAAAGTCAATCGACAAGATGAACTCGCCAATGGTTAGGTTTCTGGCAATTTGCTGCAGGAGCTGGAGCGGGGAATCAACGACGATTCCGGTCGATTGTCCGGAAAGGGCATCTCGCTTGGAGCATATTGTCAGAGCCGGGTCGACCGGAAACTTCAAGCTGTCGGTGATCTGGCGTTGCCAGCGGGTGTAGGAAAAGTGGCTGTATCGGCGCCGCAAGGCGTTGTACTTGGACAGCAGGACACAGCTGGCTGCCAGCGAGTAAAGATATTTGCATGTGACCAAAAGATTCTCCACGTCGTATGGAAAACAGTATTCCATGATGTGGAGGACCAGTTCGTTTGGCAGTCTGAGCAGGCCATTCTTTTTTGGGCGTGTTACCATGTATAACGATGGCATGATGACAGACGACAACCAAAGCTCGACCCTGCCAATGAACGGCTTTGGTGAAGTTGGCTTCGTTGGTGGGAGAATGGAAACAAACCCCTCAGCTGAGTCTGGCCTCCTTTAGTTTGCTTGTCGGGTTCTAGGTAACCTTGGTAGTCCGCGCCCCAGCCCATCCTGTCCCCTCCCGAACCGGCGGGACGCCTAACGAGGCGCACTTGGGCCAACCAATAAGATTCCATAGCCTTGTAGACACCTTGCATTTTGCCGCCCACCCAACCACCCCCCTTTTCACGATGGACGTGTCAAAATCCATTATCCAATTTCAGGCAAGCCCAGGTGGCGACTTTCTGCCCCAGTGATAATTCTTCCCACACTTGCGCAATTATCATGCCACGTCCCTCAACCTGTGATAGGATCGATATATAATTATGACACCTGTTTGTATGTGGCCATCCATGGTGAAGGGTGATTTACTAATAATAATTATTCGAAAGTACCTATTCGGACGTTTTGCGTTTTCCTCCTTTAACTCTACGCATTCCATGCACTGTTGAAGGTAAAATCGTCGATTGATATCTGCCAGGACAGCAAGAAGTAGCAGCCACTTCATATAATTGGCGAACAAGGCTTTTTTGTCTTATTACCCACCATCATCTTCCTTTATCTTCCTTCCAGGTGACAATGACCCAATGCAAAGGCCTACACCATTTACGCCCGACATGCTTGACAGACGGAGGGATTAAAAATTTAATGTGATTTCAAGGCAATGTGCAAGTCATGTATGCGCCGCCGGATGTATTCTTTGGAAGAAAGGGGCTTGTTCAACCTTGACACCGATGACAAGAAATTGCGAGCTCTAAACAGTGGGGGCAAAGAGCAAAAGCAAGGGCAAGGAGAGGCGATGAGTTTAAATGTGCACATTTACACAGTGTGACATTTGTCCAAATGTCCCAAGTCCTGGTATCCACCGTCTTTGCTGAGTTGCGGGTACCTGTCAAGGCCCTCATGCAGCTGCCCAGTCTTGGGCACTTCCCGCGCATTCTCCAGGGCCCACAGACGTCGCGTGTTTGTTGTTGTCAGACGCACGCGTTATTTGCGTTTACGTCAGAAGCCGAGTCAGTTGCAGGAGATATGGAAAGAGCAATTCAGTTGCCGTTTGACGCACGACGCGTGGTTCGCTTTGCAGCAGAGGAGGAGACAGAAGAAGATGTGTGGAGACGAGCCTGTCAAGGGAAAGAAAGCGCAGTTGGCGACGAGCAAAGTTTGACAGGAAACAGAAGGAACCAGATTCCCCCCCGGGGAAATCTTCTTAGCATCAACTCGGGCCAATGAGTGAGAAAAGTGTGCTCAGTGAAGCAGCGTGTCCACGCATTTTTGTTATTGGGCTTCGGTTACTTTACTTCATTAAAGTAGCTGCAACGACCCAAATAACTGTCAAAAAAAGGAAATGTTCCGAGGACGAAAGGACGAAGCTGAATGCTCAGGTAACAAATGTAGCCCAATTCCCCCGCGCAATGTCCAATCTTGGTGATGACGTGATGGGGGATACCTGATATGCCGGAATAGAGTGAAAAGAAAGGAATACTAAACTAAATCGCAGTGATTTCTGGGTTTCCACATACGCGTTATGGGCTCAAACGAGTATGTGGGTGACTTAAGATATCAAGCTGGCAAATTCACCTGAACCGAGTCTTCGTGTCCATCCCGCATGATCAAACGCTAGCGTCTGAGCTGACTAGGCACATTGCAGCAGAACCCATTTTGAACCGTCTCTTGATGGCCTTCCACGACTCGACAATGGCGACATAGACAGCCACACACGCCATGACGACGCCCCATTCCCAGGTGATGGCATCGTGCTTGAAGACGCCACGGTTGACGACGGGTAGGTAGATGACGGGGAACACGATCACAAACCCGGCCGAGACGGCGCAGAACAGAAACTTGTTGTGCCAGACGGTGCGGAAGATGGACAGCCGCCCGCCGTAATTTTCTGGGAACATGTTGAACAGTGACCGCGTAAAGTGCTTGGCCTCCCATGCGGTGACAAGCAGGAGGAAAGTAAGGGTTGCAAAAGTGGTGGCGCGCGCGCGGAAGGTGACGCTGCATGACGTCTCCCACCTTTCGTTGCATTCGTGGCCAAGACTGTCGGGGCCAGACATGCCGTATGCTACGCTGGTGAAGGCGGCCAGGCAGAGTCCGCCCATCGCGGTGCCGTAGATGAATTTGTCCATGATGAGCTCGCGCGTGAAGACGCCAATGACCAGGTCGTGTGGGGGCCGCTGCATCACGTCTGGCTGAGCATCCTCGAGCCCGAGCCCGAGGGCCAGGAATGAAGACGTCACGAGGTTGGCCCAGAGGATCTCTAGAGGCGAGAGCGGAAAGATGGACACGCCGTGAGCGTCTTTGAAGGCTAGCCCAAGGAGGAGCAGGATAACCTGGGCGATGTTGGAGATGAGAAGATGCAAGAGGAACTGAGTTGTGAAACAAGTCAGCTTCAAAAAGTCGTTCTGGACACGCTTTGTGTTTGGGCCTTGCGTCGTCATTTACTAATTACCTTTTGAATATTGTCAAACAAACGTCTGCCTTCTTCAATGGCCGTCACAATAGACGCAAAGTTGTCGTCGGTCAAGACCATATCCGCCGCCTCCTTGGCAACATCGCTGCCGTTCAAGCCCATGGCAATGCCCACGTCTGACTTTTTCAGAGCCGGCGAGTCGTTGACGCCGTCTCCCGTCATGACGCAAAACGCCTTCCTTCGGTGCATGGCTTCCACCACGCGCACCTTGGTGGTCGGGCTGCATCTGGCGAGCACCAGCGGGAGATGCTCCATCTCGTCGATCTGGGCGTCGGTCAGGCAGTCGAACGCGCTGGCCACCATGATTTTGTTCGAGCTTGAAGTGAGGTTTAGAATGCCAATCTCGTGAGCAATCGCTGAGGCAGTTTTGACGTGATCTCCCGTCAGCATGTGCACCCTGATGCCAGCGTCCTGGCATTTCTTGACCGCCGCGGCTGACTCGAGCCGAGGCGGATCATGAAGCCCGGCCAGACCGACAAAGGTCAGATGGCTTTCGACGCTGGTCCTGTCGGATAGTTGCTTTTCAACCATAGCTGGTGACTTTTCGCTGTCAACAACCCCCGATGACGAAGACGATGTCCCCCAAAAAATGCTCGCATCGACCGCCTTCTTGGCCACGCACAGCACGCGGAGTCCTTCGGCGGCAAGGGCATCCGCCTTTTCCACAATCTGCAGTTTCTCCTTGTCGGAAGCGTCCATCAGGGGAAGGATGTCCTCAAGAGCGCCTTTGGTGAATGCGCTGGCCCCTTTTCCCGAGTCGTCAGTGAATATGACTGTCATCCTCTTGCACGACGAGTCAAAGGGGTATTCTGCGAGCAGCTTGTGGCCGCCGCCATCCGATTTCTTCAGAAGCGCCAGTTTATCCATGCCAAATCGCATGGCCAACACCTGCAGCGCGATTTCGGTGGGCTCTCCTACTGCCGTGTACGCCGAGCTTTCGCCCTTGGTCACGGCAGAGTTGTTGCATAGAGCTACCGTCTCGAGAAAGTCTTTGAGCAGGCCAGACTTTGGGTCCACCTTTTCCATGGCTGTCAAGGTAAAAGGCTTTCCGTCCACATGGATATTTCCGGTCGTGGGGTCGAAGGGATGTGCTGTCCCCTGAATTGAAATATCGGTGCCGTCTGCCAGCCACGCCTTGTTGGCCACCATCTTGCCCCGCGTGAGCGTGCCCGTCTTGTCCGAGCAGATGTTGGTCACACCGCCGACAGCTTCCAGGGCGGCTAGCTTGCGGATCACAACATTTCCCCTGGCCATGGAGCGGGTGCCGAGGGCGGTGGCGATGGTGAGAACAGCAATCAGCGACTCTGGGATGACAGCCACGGCCACACAGATACCGTAAATCAGCACCTCATTGGTGACATGGAACCGGCTGACTGAGAAGACGGTGATGGCGAGGATGATGGCGAGAGCAAAGAGGAGCAAGGCAAACTTACCCAGCGAGACTTGCAACGGGGTGCCGTCAAACCCAAGAACAACCCGCAAACCGTTTTTGGCTCTGGCGAGGAGCCTCTGCACACGACCCTGATTTTCCTGGTGGTGGTCCGAGAGACTCCCCTTGGACCGCAGGAGCTCGGCAATCTTGCCCACCTCGCTGGCCATGCCGGTCGAGACGACAATGCCCGTGGCACGGCCGCGAGTGACCGTGCTGGCCGAGTAGACCATATTGGTGCGGTCGCCCAACGGCACGTCGCGGTCTTTTAGGATGAGCTCAGCATATTTGCTGACGGGAAGGGACTCGCCGGTCAGCAGTGCCTCGTCGATGGACAGGTTCACGCTGTGGGCCAGTCGCAAGTCGGCGGGGACGACGTCACCGACGCCCAGCCGCACAAGGTCACCCGGTATGAGGGACTCGGCCTTGATGGTTTCCGAATGGCCAGCTCGGATGATCTTGCAGGTGGGAGCAGAGAGAGCATATAGCGCCTGGATGGTCTGCTCGGCACGAAAGTCTTGGATAAACCTGGGGCATAGCTAATTAGCTCGTAAACAGGAGGAAGAAGTCGAGCTGATTGGTGACTAACCCGACAAAAATGTTGAGAAGAATGACGGCCGCAATGACAGCGCCTTCAATGTGGTCACTGATGGCGAAGGAGAGCACCATGGTGATGACAAGGACCTACATGCTTCGTTAGTGAGCAAGCCCCCTACCCATGTGGTTGGGCCCATAGTGGCTTACCAAAGTCAAGCTGTTGGACACTTGTCTTAGGAGAATTGTCCACAGGGATAGCCCTCGAGCTCCCTCAACCTTGTTAGGGCCATGGTACTCCAGGCGACGGGCAGCCTCGGTATTGTCGATTCCGTTTCTGGAGCATGAGTCAGCCAGCGATCAAATTGCGGTTAGACACCCCAGAAATGACGTACTCGACATCTGTATCGAGGAGAGCGCAGACTTCGGGCACGGAAAGCGTGTGGGCCGACTCGGGTGTGAAGGACGGGGCCGAGTTGAAGGTGCTAGTGATGGAGGTGCGCCCCGGGTCGCCAGCGCCGAATGTTCCGGCGAGCGTGGGGGACGGGGACGGGTCCTCGTTGGTCACGGAGCGGTTGAGGTTACGTATAGGAGGCTCCGTCTGCCCCTCGACGTCAAGATCGCTCTCTGTCCCCATTCAATAATACTCAGTGAGGCGCGGTGCCGTTTCGTTTCGTTTCTCTGGGAGGAGAGTAAGGACAGAAGAGATAAACCCGGGGCAATTTTGGAGGCGGACGTTGCAGGGTTTATAACGAATGAGGGGGACACACTTGGCGATGGCGTCGGTGTTTGTGTCTTTGTATTCCATCTCTTCTCAAAGTCCCCCATGCAGCCACTCACACGGGGGAGCGCTGCTTGCTTGCTTGCGAGTGTGGGCCAAGTTACCAAGCACGAGCGGTGTTTTGCCAAGTCCACGTGTGAAGCAGCTCACCCTTGGCTGCCCAGACCGCCGACCTATCGCCGTGAAGGAAGCTCGCTGCCCAGAGGCACTTGAGCGTGGAAGCGGGGCAGGACTCACCTCGATCGTCCTATCATGGCTTGGCGGGGGCGACCCTGCCTTTTGCCGTTCTCTGGCTGGTTTCTGGCATCCTGGACGCCCCCCACTTAACCCGTCGTGTGACCGTTTGTTGGGTTTTTGGAGATGCAGCGAGGAACGCTCGGGCACTACTGCTGCTGTCGACGGCTTCGAAACGGCTTGTTTCCGGAATGTCCTCCCGAGAGACCAATTGTTGAGAAGAATCAACGGGTGTGTTAGATAGAAGTGATTGGAAAGCGATGAACCAGAGTGCAAATGATGCCTCGGGTGACCATGTGCTGGGTGACGCAATCCCCTTGAATCCGATGAATACGGAGTGGGAAACAGTTGACTATGTGAACCAACAGCGATAGTATCCTGACACTGTTTAAAGAGTAACCGGCTAGGCAAGCTACTGTTGAAGGGTAATATAGAGCTGTAATGCTGATACTGCAGTATGTACCAATAGTAATGGTGAAGATTAGGTAGTTACAACCTCGAGTTATATCCTGAACTTGCCAGCGAATGGGACTGACATAACAAAGACGCGTATCAACCAATCGTAGTACCCAAAGTGGAGATTCATGCTTTTGTTATCGGTTATTAGCCTCATTCTTTTTTTTTCACTCAATTTGCTCGATTGCGAATAGAGTCAGATTCAACGCTGCTTTAATGCATGGTAATTACCCAAGTTTATTACATCCTGGCCAAAGGTGGCGTGATAATTGCAGCGGGGTACAGCCTCAATGCCATCTGAGATGTGATGGGTGGCCGTCATAGCTTCCTTGAGATGGGATGATGAACGGTATTTTTTGGGAGCTATGTGTGATCCCGGCCGGCCTAAGTATCAGAGACTTAATTAACACTACCTAGATACCTACCAAGTCACGGTATCGTAGTTGACATTGATGAGGAAAGTCGTCGTCCGCTTTTGTTGAAAAATGGCATTTGAAAACCAATTGCAATTAATATTGGACCATGACGTTCATGTATTAGTTGGGTAGGTAGATATGAGCTTAAAGTCTCTAAACCCTCGTCAATATAATGTTTGGCCAGTGCTCTCGGCACTCACGGTTGTGTAGATGACACCGTTTCACTGGCAGTGAGAGATAGGCCCATGAATACCCAGTCCAGTTAGATTCCATTCCATAACAGGCCAATTTCCTCGCCAGGTGCCCGCTAGAATTATCACAGTTTGGACCGCAGTGATTTGACCCAGACTCCACGAAAAAGAAAAAAAAACCCCTGTCCATATCTTGTCTCACCCTATCGTATTACCTCGCTAACAATAATAGTGTGGGGAAGATTGTCAATTCAGGTTAGCCAAGTGGAGCCCCAACCCCGCCCACAAGGCCTTGGGGCTAGGTCAAAAGGGAGGTGAGAACTTAAACTGGCTCGGCACGCAAGGTCCAAATCATATTACCTCATCCTCTGTTCAATCTGTAACCATTGAGTCCAGGAGAGAATATGGATGCGGTACGACGCCTCGCGGCGCTGAAGCTGGAAGCGCTCGCCAATCCCATCGACTTCGCCTTCACGCTCGGCACATTGCTTGTCACGACTTATCTTGCACACGCTCTATTCACCTGGTATCGACTATCGCACATTCCTGGGCCGCGATGGGTTGCCTTCTCCAAGTACTGGATGGTGAGGGAATCTCTCATGAGACGACAACCCTTTGCGTTCAAGGAGGTCAATGACAAATATGGCACGTCCCACACCCACATTATTGTGCTTAATATGCGGCAATCAGTCTAATAAGGACAGGATCCCTCGTGCGCATTGGGCCGAACGAGCTTGTGACGGACGACCCCGAGATTATAAGGCGGATGATGGCCATTCGCTCGCCGTACACAAGAGGGCCATGCAAGTAATAATCACTCAGACCTTCGTTACTGCTGTCGCTAATCATAGGTGTCCAGGGTACGACGCTATGCGATTCGATCCCACGAGGGACAACTTGTTATCGATGCGTGATGAAGCAGCTCACACAGCACTGCGTGGCAAGATGGCCGCTGGTGTAAGTTGAAAACCCAGTGCCAAGTGGCTAGAGAATGCCCTTCTAACCACAACCTAATGCAGTACTCGGGCAAAGAGAATCTGTCAATGGAAAGCACAGTCGACGGGCAGATCCTCAAGCTTGTCGAACTGATCGAGACCAAGTATCTGTCGACATCCAAGGACTACAAGCCCATGGATCTCGCGCAAAAAGTTCAATACTTCACCCTCGATGTCATCAGTGATCTCGCTTTCGGCCAGGCCTTTGGGTTTCTCGAGCAGGATGACGATGTTTTTGACTACATCAAGATTACAAGCTCCATGATCCCAATTCTTCTTGTTCTAGCCAATGTCCCATCACTCGCCAACATGTTTCAGTCACGGCTCTTTCGAGGGCTGCTGCCGAAGGAAAGCGACAAGCTTGGCTTTGGAGCCTTCATCGGGTGAGTTACGTGTCTCGGACCTAATTACTGCGTAATTAAAGGATGCTTGACTGACTGACCAACCATTGTCCGACAATAGCGTAACCAAGAAAAAGGTCGGCGAGCGGTTCGGAGCAGAAGCTATATCACAGCCTGACATGCTCGGGTCATTCATCCGTCACGGTCTCACCCAAGAAGAGGCTTCCGGCGAGGCACTGCTGCAAGTCATCGCGGGAAGCGATACTTCGGCAACGACGATCCGAATTGTCCTGCTAAATCTCATGACCAGCCCGGGCACATACAAGAGACTGCAAGCAGAGATCGACACCGGCATCGCCACCAGTAAAATTTCCTCGCCAATCAGGGACGTCGAAGCGCGGAACATGCCCTATCTCCAAGCCGTTATCAAGGAAGCCCTCCGAATCATGCCGCCTGCGGGCGGGGCCTTCTTCCGAACTGTGCCCGAAGGGGGTGACATGATCGACGGCAAGTTTGTCCCGGCAGGCACGCAGATTGGATCCTCGCCCTTGGCTATCCACCGCTCCAAGAAGCTGTTTGGTCCCGATGCGGATTTCTACAGGCCGGAGCGGTGGCTCGAGGCGGATGCCGATCAGCTGGCGCAAATGGCAAACACGGTTGATCTTGTCTTTCACTATGGCCGATACCAGTGCTTGGGCAAGCCTGTGGCTTTGATGGAGTTTAACAAGGTCTTTGTCGAGGTAAGAGCAGCAACCAGGCTCGAAAATGTGTTGCGGACAGTTGATACTGAGTTACTGATGTCTTGACTTTTTAAGTTGTTGAGGCGATTCGACTTTGCCATTGTTCGCCCGGAAAAAGCGGCGGAGATTGGAAATGCGGTAAGCAACACACTGGTCTGTAATTCTTTTTTCACTTAATTACTGATATGGCGACTTTAGGGAATTTGGCTCATGGAGGACTTTTGGGTCCGAGTTGCTCGGCGAGAGCTGTAAACTTCCACTTTGGCACTCTTATTATGTTGAACAAATTGAAGGGCCGATCTGTATAACAGGTACATGCAAATGCATCACACACGGGTTGCCCTCAGCAATTACCATTGCCAGCAGGATTTCTGACCTGACCTGCTGCTGCTTTAACCTGAGCTGCCCTGAGTTAGTATGGGCCTATTCTAGATCATGAAGCACCTCGTCTAAAGTTACTTTGGGTTAGGGTTACTGGTAAGTTCTCAATTTTTTAATAACGGAAAAGTTGAAGCAATGATGTATGGTGTGAACCAGGTAAGTCGCCGTCTCCGGGAAATTTGTTCAAAAAGTTTAAGACTTTGCTAACTGCCATGCTGTTCTGATGATTGCGATGAGATTTGCGTTGCGTGAAAACGTGAAGAACAAGGGCTGGCAAACGAGGGACAGTTATACTGAGGGCATGTGTGAAAGGAACTTCCCGGGTACATTAAGCTTTGCTAAAAGCTCAAACCAGATGTACCTACCAGGACACGGCAACTCGAAATGAGATTGATACTAATTATTTGCTCGGATGCCACATATTCCATCGTCGGTGAGAACTAGTCCGAAATGGTTGGTGTGACAAAGGGGGGCTGCTTTGGGGCAGGCTGCGATAGCTTCACACTGCAAGGGCTTGGAGATGTAAAGTCTTGATTCTCGGGGATAATCTTCCTGGGGTGGCCTCAAGGTCCTTGCTTCCTCGCAATCTTGTTGCCATGTGCATGCCAAAGTGGCTGCTAGGAGCATGCCTCAGGCCCAAGGCTCATAGGACTTGTTTCTGCTGTCGCGGCTAGCTGAATTATCTAGTTGGTTGGCGTGTCGCCAATACGTGATGATAACCGCTTGGTCTATCTAGTTGCGATGGGCCAGACCACCACGAGTAGAGTTGTGGCTCGCAAGTCTCACTTTCTCATGCCTCCATATTGACCAGTGGCCATCTCCGTGCGGGCAGTTGGTCCAACGTGATGACTATTCCGATACTACTCCCTTTACAAAGTGCACATATGCAGGACCCCAGTGGTTCACACAGATGTGTAAAAGCGGCGGCATTTCTCAGTAGGCAACAAAGTAGCATCCGAGTGCCTGCCGCCAGTAATGCGAACTTGCAATTGGCCACTTGGTAACCCATCGTATGACGCAAAAAAACGAGGCTGTCTATAGATAGAGCAAGGAATCCTATTCTCCAAATGTGTAACCCATCTCTGGCCAGAACAGTCGTTCCTCAAGTCAGCCGCCATCCCTGTATCTGCATGGCCTAGTTTGCAATGTTACTGCGGATAGTAATCACCATCTACACGTGGCCTAAATATGGACTTTAATTCGCTGGTCGGTGCGAATCGCTGGAGGTTGTGAGAGCCTTGTTCTCACAGTACTGAGCTTGGGGGTCGGCACCCTCCCTTCTACGTCCGGCTCTGGAAACCGAAAAGATCCTTCAGGGGTCAGGCAAGTGGCAAGTGGGCATAAAAGCCTTGCCCATTTCCCAGATTCTCCTCTTGTAGACGACGTTCATCAACCACCATCATTTTTACATCTGCCCAAGTCCACCCACATCCCAACCTACCACTACTCACAATGGCCGAAGCCGCTTCGACAGCTGAGGCTGGCCGTGTGCCACAGGTGGACGATAGCGAGATGTACTGGCACGAAGCCACGACCAAGAACGGGAAGAAGTACCGCATCGGAGTGCACAAGTCCGACTACTCCGACCTGAGCGAGCAGGAAGTCAAGGACCTCTTTTTGGGGGCCATCAAGCAATGGTCCCCAGAGAAATCCCTTGACAGCATTGCCGCCGGACTTGGAAACGGTGAAAGACTTGGGACCGGCGGGAAACAACCCAGCATGAAGATCACGCACACCACTGGCGACAATCCTATCTACTGGCCGTACACCGGGAACGACGACTCCTGGAAGGCGACCGTCCAGCGCATCAAGGACATATTCGACATCAAGCAGTACTGCCTGTGCAAGAATTTTGGCGGCTGGTTCGACTACAAGCTGTGGATCGACATTACCCAGGACTGGAATTACGACTTTTACGACGAGACCGGGGACTCGTATAGAATTTACACATTCAGGACGGGTACACACTCGGTCACTTACGATTCTGACAAGCCCACCATTGTGAAAATCGTCGCTTGGAGTTGAGTGGTGTGAAGAATGGGCCGTTGAGTTTTAGGATAACAGGGGATCAAGGGATGAGTAACGACCGGGAAAGTTGTGTGCGGACACGGGGGGAAGGGCCCAGCGAAAACCCAAGTTTGTACTGCTGCCTACCAGTAGAGTATCACGACAATCAATCCACTCATTTTTTTTGGGAATCCTCACAATACATTCACGAGCAGCTTTCTACACATAGGTAAGCAAGCTGATATCTTTTGGTGACAGCAGGAGATTGGATGAGGCTCTGTTGTATAGCTGGAGGCTGCATACAGGGTGTCTGCGTGGCCGCATTTTCTGGCGTGTCTCATTTCCTCGGTCACATTGAAAAGAGCCAAGCAGCCTCACGGTCCTTTGCGCAGCTCTCACAACGTCGACGAGGCTCTTGGGGGCCACCGAAGACTAGTGAGTGCCTGTGGGTTCCCATCCTCCGTGTGCGACCTTCTGGGACAATTACAGCACATCGGTGATGAGAGTGTTGCAGCTGTCTTGAGTTCTGTTTGTGCGCGATGCCCGCCTTGATGCCAAATGCAGTTGCGTACCTATGCAGAGAGTAAAAGGGGGAGGGGGGTGACGGCAGGTGGCTAATATCGAGCAAAAACAGCGAGCAGCAGGACCTGGCCCAAAACAACATTGCACTCCCCCCAGCAGGATCCAGGACCCCAGTGCCTAAAACTGGTAAAAGTTGACATTTTCGTTCTCACTACCCACCCGCCCGAACTATTTTTTATCTCTTTCCTGATCACGGCCCGAGTTGCGCCTGAGTTGTGCGGAGTAAAGCGGCGAGGGGTGGTGTGCTTGACCAGGGGGCTGCGGGGGCAATGGAGACGTGATGCAACAGTACACAACTCAACATACACTTCACAGACGGGGAAGCCACGTAGGGCTGTAATAAAACCCATTGCCTTAAATATGGGGGGGGGGGGTGGCAACCCCTGAATCTCGAATACCAACAAACCCCTTTTCATACCAAAGTGTAGACTACGATGTCACCCCAGGCCAATGTGGCCTTTTCCTCATAGCCTATTTGTCGCCCTCAACCGTGTCCTCCATCTTCCAACCGACGACGGAACTGAGGAACTCTACGATATCGTCAATCTGGTCCGGAACCTTGTACCAGTGACCCTGGTCCTGGTAAGCCTTCCACCGAACCTTGTAACCCGCGCGCTCCATGGTTCCTGCCATGGCCTCGCCCATGGAGAGGGGCACCTTGTTATCAACGATGCCGTGACCAAACAAGATTGGAGTCGAATGATCTCCAGAACCTCTGGAGCGGAATCTTTCATCCCTTGCCACCCTAGGTCCTCGTTCTGAACTCGTCCATCCACTGGCAGAACGGGGATATCGAACCATTGCGTCGTCATGGAGCCACCAAACACAGTTGAGGGGCTGCGTCGAGATGTTGGGAACATGAATCTTGCGCCGGGTAAGAGTTGGGGAAGTGTCGACCCGGCAGAGGTAATACCGGTCTCAAGAAACCTTATCCCAAACTCCTCTCCACTTGACCCGATGCCGTGGAGGAGAATCAAGCTATGTGTGTAATCCGAAGTCGGCTGTACGACAAACGACCGTGGTCGCTCTGCCACATCCTTTGCAGCCATTGTGGTATCTTGAAGGCGTGCTGAGAATCAAAAAGGGCATGGGCGAAGGGATCGGGCGGCTATAGAATTTATCAAGCTACAGTGAGCCCCTTTATAGTAAATAAGAAATATTGAGTGATGTTTGTCGGGAACGTGTGGAATGTGATAAAGGGAAGGCGGGGAAATACTGTCACATTCGTGGAACAATGGAGTGGGCTCGGATGCCGAAAGCCATCTTCCACTGTAAGACCATTAGTCCAACACCACGGCCAATGAGGCGTTTGAGCGACGTAGCCAAAGAGATTTCCTGATTATAGTAATAGCCGCCTTAATTAGCAGTATATTTTTATGCCTAGACACAAGAATCACAGCAGATTTGTGCTTACATATTGAACGGTTTGACTGGTCGCTGCAAGTGGGAAGACAGGTTCGGATGCACCATTCTGGAAACGGACGAGAGACACGTACTGCAATGAACCCACCAAGTGTTGAAACCAAATAGACCAAGCTTGGTGACATGGAAGGCACGTCCCTCATTTTGTAACGGGTTACGAGGTAACCCTGTCTTTTGCTGGCAAGTGAAAGGTAAACAAACGTATGATCTGGCCTTTTACCTCATTTGACACTGACCACGATAGAAAACGCCTGAATCTGGTACACAATAAAATCATTTAAAGTCACACAGCAATACTGTCAGGTTTCTTTCACCAAAAAAGTTAGCAGCTGTCACTCCTTTTTTTTTCTCCTCATTGATGAACGTTTTGAGTGAACGAACATTGCAAGATATTAAATGTTGGGGGATTCGCTGAAGCGATCTCCCACTACATGTACATATACGAGTTTATGCGTGGCAAGTGCTCCACAATGCAGCTGCCAATGATGATACATCATGGAACACCTCAAAAAATTATTATTGGTGAATTTCACTTGCCTGTAGGATTTAGGGTCCGAGCGAGGAGGCTTCGTCACGAGTTAGCCACAAATCCTTTCAATGCCGCCAACGACATTGCACTGCCTCCTTGTTTTGAAACCTCCCATACCACCTAAACTCTGTCGCATCAGCAATCGATGTGATTTTTAACACATTCATTTCTAAAATCTTGACCTTTGACAGAAACCAAAAAAAAAACAAAAAAAAAAACCATGCCGAAAGACACCTACAAATACGATTCCTCCAGCGTTTATGCTGCCCGGACAGCCGCCGAGAATGCTGCGAGGAAACGGTACCGCGAAGAACCAGCGCCTGATCCGCCCCGGCCAGCCGCTGACAGCTATGTCAAGATACTAACGCGAACAGTTGGGCGGGAGAAACCGCCTTCTGTCCCGAATTCCAAGACGAAGCCTCGATACTGGAACTTCTGTCCGACATGTGAATGCGTGATGGTGGGCTCGGGAGATCCCGTCAAAGTGATGAATGTGGATGGCCAAGTGAGAGAGGAGCTCTATCGGCATCTCTCCCGTCAGTTGATGAGACACAACGCCGCCACAGGCTGTGACCTCTGCCGCCTGCTCCTTGAGGAACTCCGACTGCGGATGCCAGATTCCGACATTGGCGATCCTGAGAAGAATACTGTCGGCTACGACTTTGGAAGCTACTTCGGCCCTGCGAACGAAAAGACACACGCGGTGCTCTTCTTCGAATACACCGAGAAGGCCACCAACAAGGTCGTTCTCAATCTCCAAAGCCTCGAGGGGCGTAAGTCACGGCGCTTTTCTTTTTTTGCCCATTCCTGTCAACACAGACAAACTGATACTGCATATATATATACCTATTCTAGAGACTTTTGTCACAACAGCCAAATCACTAGAGGCACCCACAACGGCTGCGGCAGTCTCATCGACTCGTATATGGCTCTGGAATTGCAGCAAGGAACACACATGTATCCAAGCGGCACGGGCGTCTCGGTTCCTGCCAACCCGGCTCATTGATATTGGCGAGGATGACGGCGACGATGTCATTCGGCTTGTTACATCGAATGATGTCATCGACGGATGCCCATACATGACCTTGAGTCATTGCTGGGGAGACGTGGATGCCCATGGTGAATACTCGCTCACATCTTCTCGCGTTGACGAGTACCTGAAGGTTATTCCTCAGGCAATACTCCCCAGAACCTTTTTGGAGGCATGTGAATTTGTCAAAGGCCTGGGTCAGAGGTATCTCTGGATCGACTCCCTCTGTATCATTCAGGACTCGACGGCGGACTGGTCTGAACAATCAGCCCACATGTGGCAGATTTACAGCAACTCCTTCCTCAACATATCCGCCACAGCGTCCCGGAGCCCCAAAGAGGGCCTGTTTCGCCAGCGCGGGGAGAAAGCCCTGGGAGTCTGTATCATTCATGTCGACGAAGAAAACCACCCGGCATTTCCCGCCGGTCACTACCGTCTCTACTCAGATAGCCAATGGACTCGTGGCGTGGACAGCGGACCAGTAAATGGCCGGGCATGGGTCCTCCAAGAGCGGCTGCTGGCGCCGCGCATCTTGCATTTCGGCGAGAGGGAAGTCTTTTGGGAGTGCCACCACCTCAAAGCCTCGGAAGCTTTCCCCTTGGGCATGCTGCCGCTCGTAAATTGCAAAAGTCCCATCTCGATCGGGAACAACGAGGCCCCCAGCGAAGAAGAGGGCCCCCCCATCTCCTCCCGCGTCCCTTATTACTCGCTGCTCAAGGCCTGGAGCTCCATCGTCGAGCGCTACTCGGAGTTGAATCTGACATTCCCTTCCGACAAGCTCGTGGCCCTCTCCGCGCTGGCAGAGCAGGTCGCGTTGGCCTACCCCTCCAGCGGCAAGTACCTTGCTGGACTGTGGGAGGCGCCGCTCATTGCCCAACTTCTCTGGAAATCTTACGGCGGCCGCCGGGCACAGTCATACCGCGCACCGTCCTGGTCTTGGGCTTGTGTTGACGGAAGCGTGGACACCAACTTTGACTGGTCTGGCTACGAGCTCTATGGCAACAAGTCGGTCTCGCGGCCCATGCTCAAGATTCTCGACGCCACGGCCACAGTCGCAAACGCGAAGCACCTCTACGGCGCCGTCACGTCTGGCGAGCTCCGCGTGGCCGGCTGCCTGCTCAAAGTCCAGCTGCAAGAGCGGACAACGCGGCCGCAGCGCAAGGCACGGTCGCTGGCACAGCAAAAAAAGATCTGGACCGACATGATGGCTGCTAGCAAGCCAGGCTACACGGGCGAGACGATGCAGATCATCGGCAACTCCCACCCGGAGAGTTTGCACGAGAGGTTCATCGGCATCGACGCCAAAAACGGCATGCTCATGCAGAACGACGACACGGACTGGCACGATGGGGAAGATTCCTGCGGCCCCAGGGTGTGTGCGGGCACACTGGTCAGCCGGCCGGTAACTCTCGACGCCGAGGAAGAAGAAGTGGTTGCGCTGGTCAGCCAGGATCTGTTTCTCCTGCCCGTCTTGTGTGTCTCGGAGAATAACCGCCGGTATAACGAGGAGGGATACAAGATAGAGAGCATGGGATGCCTCATTCTCGCGCGTGAATCGAAAGATGCGGCGAGTGGTGGTGGGCGCTATAGGAGGGTGGGAATGTGCGATGTGGCCGGCTTGACCGGTTCTCCTCCGGGGTTTCTCTGTGAATTGGGGAATCAGGCAGAGGAAGAGATTATGCATCAAGGCGAGCATGAGGAGTCCTTGCTTCTCGAGGACTTTGTCCCAAAGGCGTGGCCGTACAAAGAGCTGGAGTTTATTCCGCGCAAGTTTGCCAGGTTCGAAATTACGATAGTTTGAGTAGTAGTCTAGAGAAATTCCACCGGGTAGGCCGTATTGCTTTGTGGCAATGCCCGTGACGATTGAGCCGGCTCCGTGCCGGGTCACAGTCGATGCGGGCGTGGCTGCCAAGGCGAGCGCGATTATAAATTGGATGACGACTGCAACGGGAACATCCTCTGGGGGCAACATGTTGCCAGCCATGTCCTGGCTTGGGGTCATTGTGTATAGAATCCGTTAGTTCCGTCGAACTTCGCGGCCTATTGAAGGTACGTTTCGACATTTCGAGTTTTTATAGCCGCCATTAGAGACATATCTGTGACATATTTCCCCTATGTCGTCCCGAGCAAACGTGTTGCGTCGCCCACCTAATACCTTCGCGGATATTACATGCGAAACAGATGTAGTGAAGAAACTGGATTGATTGTTACGCCTAAAATATGGAGAGTTTGAAGGACGGAAGGTAGGCTGTGTGTAAACGGTCAGAGAATTCCGGAGATTTACTACGCCGCGGCTAGGGATAGACCGACCGGTTTGTGTTACGTACAGCGAAATCAGGTCAAATGCATGGATTGTTGTGGAATGACGGAATCCGTGATCAATTGTGTTGTGTGTTGTTTTTAGGAAGTATTGCAGGCGGAAAGTTCTACACCTGAGGCGCACGCGACGCCGGGTAATCTTCGACTCAGAATGCCCCGTCGGGAACACCCTGTTCTACGTGACACCATGCCCATGATTCCAATCACACTTTATCCCAAATCAAACCTCTGGGCCAAATGGCCTACTGAAGCCTGCGGTCACGACAAGCCACCACACCTTGCCGCACAACAAAAACAGCTCTCCGTAATTTTACCATGGCAGACCTGTAGCCTTTGGGTCGAGTAAGTGGCGGAAGGGACTCGTTCGTGGACCTCTGTTTCAAAATAAGCCAGTACGTATACAAGGCGGCCACGAGGCAGGTTTTAGTTCAACATGGGAAGAAAAAAGTTGAACATGGGTAGAAAAACCCTAACTTTCAAAAGCTCAACATGGGTAGAATCGTTCTACCCATGTTCAACTTATAGCATTTGCTCAGCATATGCTAAGCGATAATACAATTAATAATAAATTTATATCCGAAGAAGATGTGTGCATATGCAGAGCATATGCTAGGCGGAGTGTAAGCACATACCTGGTCCTGCACTTTCTTGAATTCGTCCTTCAACTTTTCTTGTGTTAGTTCCCCTTCGAAAATTGGCTTTGGTAAGTGGATAAATGTTGCGATGCTATCCTTTCTAGTATGTGGGTAGGCTAGCACAACGGTAGAATTTATGATTTCGATTACAAATGTTACATTTCTACCGTTAGAGCTTATTATTAGACTATAATTACGGAGTGTGTCCTGCATATGCTTAGCATGTGGATAACAGATGCTCGACATATGCTTAGGCGGGACCTTACCTGCGTAAATTGCATTTCCTACAACAAACCGCTTTTTTTTTTGTAATATGATATATTTTTTACTTTGCTGGTTTGCCCTAGTTATTTTATTGTTAATTTAGGCTCGTTTGTCTGCACTTGCACAACATATGCACAACATAATTATGCCACAAGTTGAACATGGGTAGAACGATTCTAGCTTTTTGAGGGTTAAGGTTTTTCTACCCATGTTGAACAACGATCTCGCCACGAGGCACACACTCGGACTCGGACGAGAAGAGCCGGCGGCGCCAGTTGCAATTCCTCCTCGGCCCAGGGCAAATCCGAAGTGGCCACAGAACCCGACAACAGACTTGGTCATTATCGGAGACGACTTGTCGATCAGGATCGAGGGAGACGAGGATCCACGACAGGCCGCCACGGAATCCAAGAAGGACCAAGAATACCACGTCGTCTTTCTCACGTAGGACTCAATGGACGACCGGGAACTGAAACGGCTCACGGCGCAACTGAAGGATGTATTTGAGAGGGGTTATAAATTCCGGATTTACGTCTTCGAGATCCCTTGCGACTCAACGAGGTCGGACGGGAAGCTTGCCGACTATCTCGAGGAGAAAGGGCTGCTCCAGTTGCTTGAAGAGAGGCATGAGCGGGAGCTCGTGATTTTGGTTTATAACGGGTATGAGGCTGATTCCGACGTGAGTTTGGGTCTCTTTAGGTAAGTGTTCCCCCTTTCAACTCTGATTTTCTCATTCTTTCCTCGGCATTTGGACCTCGTTCCTTCTGACGGTGGAGAAGAAGAAGCGCAGTGGATTTCAGCTAGAACGCCGTCTTGGCACCCACCCTCGCTGACATCCAAACCTGGGCAGTCCGGGAACAGAGGCAAACATTCTCTGGGACAAAGTCGAACACGAGCTCGCCTCTGCGCCTTGCGATTTGCTGATGGTCATGAACTGCCGATACTGCACCGCCCAGCCCGGTGGTAGTATTAGTGAAGACTCGGAGCATCAGGGGACCAACGTGGTGTTATCCGCCGTCGGGAAGGACACGCCGCTACGCGAGCAAATCGTCAAGGAGCGGCAGCGAGATTTTCTAAGCAAGTCGAGCCACCTCTTCCAAATCGTCTCCAGCCCATTGAGATGATCGGCCGTGTTCCTTGAAACGATCATCTCCACTCTCGAGAGGCGTCAGGGAAGCCCGACCTCGGTCAAGGAGCTGTACTCAGACGTCTTGATCGCTTACGACATATACAATGCTCGGAAAAGGCGTCTTGGGGAGTCTTAGCCCCATTGTCAACTTCTTGGCGCCAGGTCAAGTGGAAAACCACTTTAACTTCCCGATGATCGGCATCATTACGAAGCCGCAAGCTCGAAAATATGTCAATACGGAACCCGGTTGGGCGTTCATCAAAAAAGAAGAGCCAAGCCCTTCCTCGGAGAGGACCAGAAGAGAATAGAAATAGAAATAAAACAATGACGTGAATTACCAGGTAACAAGGAAATAGAGGGCTGTAATGGCTACGGCAGGATCCTAGATTTACCACCTTTCGCTTGGTTCTAAAGCTAGGTGGGTATCTGTGCTCCTGGTTGAGGTCTTAGCTGGTTCTGATAGACATAATGTAAAAAGCCTGCGTTTCCAGCATTACCCAATTTGAACGCTATGTGAAAGAGTTGGTGAGGCGGGAAATAAAAGCGTAATCGAAAAGTTTTTTTTTCTCCTTTTGAAATTAAGTTTTCATTCCTTGGAGCAAAGCTGATTCTCCCTAATGAAAGTGTTAAGAACAAGTTCACAGGATCCTTAATGACTGCACGTTTCGTCTCATTGGTGAAGGTTTAAGATCATCGTGTGAGATTGTGTACCCAGGCACAATACAACAAGCTCAATGTCAACAAGAACAAAGCAGCATGTCGGCCAAATACGTCGGACATCTCTTGACGCAGCTAGCGAGACGCCCGATAGCAATGAATCTGTGATTTGATCTCTGCTACGTGTTACAGGTAAGGGAGATGGCAATTCCTTCCCAGACCTCATGGCGAAGCGATCATGCAAAACAGGGTGGTGCAGCTGTGGAAGGGGAGAGAAAGAACTGAAGATTTCAAGTGACCTGGCGGTATGGTATGAACCATTGCTCCAGCCAAACTGGTTATTGGAATCAGCAGGGGCAGCAAGTTGGCTGGACAACAAAGACCCACCAAGAACAAATCCTTTATTGCATAAAAATGAAAGCGAGGCCTGCACATTGACAATAATGAGAGATCACTCTTCGAAGATGTAGTGGTGGGGACAAAGAAGATGGCGTCTGATTGAGTAGGAAGAAAATTCTAGTGGTGTCCGGTTGACGTGTTCACCTATGCCAGTACACTCCCCGCTTCTTCAACAGTTTCTCGTGGCTCCCCTCCTCTAGTACCTTACCTTCACCAGGCACAAAGATGGCACCGGCATTCTGGACCGTGGTAAGCCGGTGCGCGACGACCACCATGGTACGGCCCTTGCCGGCACGCTCGAAGGCGGCCTGCACGAGCTTTTTGGGTTCTGAATCGAGCGACTTCATTGCCTCATCCAACAGCAGGATGTTGGTGTAGCGGGCTAGGGCGCGCGCGATGGCGACGCGTTGCTTCTGATCGCCTGACAACGAGACGCCTCGGCTGCCGATCTGGGTGTTGTAGCCGTCCGCCAGGGAGACGATGAAGTCGTGGATCGAGGCGTCACGGCAGACCTAATGGAACTGCTCCTCGGTCGCAGATGGCGAGGTCGGCGCCGAGAAGGATGTTGTCGCGAATTGTTCCTGTTGGTATGCCTGGCCAGGTTTTCTTCCTTTCCTCTCTGTGAAAAAGTCGTACTAGGGGCAATGCGTACCCTGGAAGAGCGTGGCCTCCTGCGCAACAAGAAACAGGCTCTTGCTGTATTCGTAGACATTGAGCTCGGTGATATCCCTGTCGTTGACGCTCCAGCAGCGAAATGATACTTGTCTTAAGACAACCAGACGCGCCGACCAGGGCGGCAAACTGGCCTTCATGGTTGTAAGATTTAGTCCCCAGAAGACTATTTGGCAGGCTTAAGATATGTAGAAAACTTATGTTTATTAGTAAATTATATGGTAGTAATCGGATGAAGCATGATGTTGGCTAGGCGTGGTAGTGTAAATTATAACCGGTTTCAGTGGGTGACTGGTTATGGGGGTTATCTCGTCTAGAGAGAGGGCATGTATGTTTAAGAACTTTAACAACAAAAGAAATACTAGGAGACTTCCGTAAAAACACTCCCCTCTCCCCCATCCTGTACAATTTCTACGTTTAAGCCAGGTAATTAATGCTACGACCCAGGGTGAGGAAGCGTGAAGGCGTAACACATTATTTACATATCTACTCTTCTTCCAACTGACCCTACTAATACTCCTTTATTTTAAATTTATGAAGGGAAAATAGCGGTACTGCCGCTCATGTATTCTAATCTACCAACTCTAAACAACCTTGACACTCCTCTCCTCCCTCTTTCCCTTGTTCTCTTCCCAACCGGCATCATGATCCTTCGCAACCCCTATCCTCTCATAAACCTCCCCTTCTGCGTCCATCTTCCTTAGAACAAGCCAGTAAAACGTCTCATCCAACTCCATTACCTTAGCACACAACACCTCCTCGTCGCCTTTCCACAACCACTCTCCGTTCCCATCACAGAGCTGCACGTCAGGGACAAAAGTCAGCGGCGCTTCCATTTTCCTACCAACACTCCCTCGAGCTACTGAAAAGGACCCAAGTCCAATATCTTCCACCCGGGGACCCTTCGTGCCTTTGGCTACCGCGCCCCGGATGGATTTCCATGCCTTCCTAGGTACCATGGACGGATCGTCCGCAAAGCACACGGTGACTTTGACGCACTCGGCGGAGAGAACGAGGTAGGACTCGTTGAGTTTGACTTGCCCGCGTGTGTCTGTGCCGGAGGGGATGGAGCGGACTTCGAGGACTTTGGCGTATATGATTGGGCTGGCCCATTCCGGGGGACCGGCCAAAGGGACGAGGAACTGCACCGGGGAGTCCACAGAGGCCCAGGACCAGGAGGGCGCGGGGCGGGTGTCGCCGATGGACAGCCGCGGAAGTGCAGTGGTGTTGCTTCTTTCAAACAGCAGAGCGGTAGGCAGGATCTCCTCCCATTGACCGGCGCAATATTTCCACCCTAGTGCGTCAACCATCTCAGCCGCAACACCAGAAAACGCCGGCAGGCGATCCGCAGAAATTGTCAGAGAGCGGTAGGTATACTCCTCTACCATCTCCTGCCAGCGCGCAAGCAGTTTCTTCCTCCGCTTCGCCTCGTTTGTCTTGCTCTTCTGCGAGGTTCCGACATATAGAGCGGCGTAGTGAGAGACCTTTGGTGGTAGCTCCGCGGTAGTGTCGCGGCTCACGTAGGTTCCCATGTGCAGCTCCGGGCGTAACTTGATGCCGCCACAGTCGCAGTCTAGCGTCTGCATGCACTCCCAGAACACCTCCTGCGGACCGAAGTGCAAGACCCTCGGCGCGAGGAGGCGTTCTTGGTAGGCCCACGCGCGAGCCAGCAGAGGAAAGGCAGCTTTCTGATGGTCCGGGTTGGCGTATGGGCTAAAATCGGGATGGACGCACTTGAAGCGGAGACCAAGTCGCAGGTCCTGGCGCAACTTGGCGGCTTCGGGAAACAAAATGTCGAGAGTCTCGTCCTCGGGGTCGTCGGCTTGGATCCACACGGCTTGTTTGGTTCGAAAGATGCCGCTGCTCGGGGAGGAGGAGGCGGTTGCGTACACGGTCAGCCAGGAGTTGCGGTAGATGCTGGCCATGCGGCTGGCTTCGAGCTCCCAGTCCGCAGTGCTGTCTTGGATGATACACAGCGAATCAATCCACAAGTAGCGGATGCCTAAGCGCTGGGCGACTTGTACGGCGTCCCGGAAGGTCGCGGGCATGCGGGCAAGGGGAATGCCGGCCTTGTGGGCGTCGAGTGTGGCCGTAGTAGTAATAAGTGGGTGTTCGCCTCCCCAGCTGTGGGAGAGCGAGATATAACGCCCGCTCTGGCCGGCCGATTCCACCAGTCGAATCTCTGGTTCACCCCCCTCGAGGACTGCCTCGCCGCCCAGGTCGAGTATCCGAGTGGGCAGTGGCGAGGGCTCGTCATTGCCGCAGAGCTTATGGTTGGCAAGGCACTCTTGGATCCAACTCTGCACTCGCCAGAAGCTGCCTTCGGAAGCGGTGTCTCCGTGTGGTTCGAATGGTTGTGGCTCCTCTATCATGAACCAGCGGTACTGCAGCTTCATCGCCTCACCCTGCGGTAAATTCCTCAGCGAGCCGTTCGGGTCCGCATACACCAACATGTCGCGCCGCTGTTCGAACCGGAAGCTTGCATCCTCCCCGAACCGGGTCTCTAGGTCGGGGATGAGGTAGAGCAGGCCCTCTAGCATGTTGGCACAATACGGGCAACCATCCTCGGCGTGGCCTTTGATTTCAGGGAGAGAGGACCATCGCTCCTGATACTGTGCGATGCATAGGCCACAACTTGGGTCTCCAGACGACATGGTGCGCCGATCAGGACTTGATAACCAAAAATAACAAAGTTTGACCGATGGACGCGACATCGGGTCGCCATTCCTTATGAATTCCAGTTGGTTACAGGGTTCGGCAGATACACATGCCGATCGGCCCCGGAAATGAAGAAACTACTGCAGGCTTACGGATACTTACGGCTGCTGTAGGATTCTTGTGGGGCCAGGGGCGCTAAGCTCTCTCACCGCTTGTGCCGTTACCAGCACGGGTTATCTTTCGTTGAGAATTTGAAGTAGCGCCTTGGTTATTGTTACTCAGCAGGAGAAGCCTCCTCCTAGTTATTATGTAAATACTGACAAGACTAGTTGTCTGGGAATACCCATGCTCTCCTCAACAGGGGAATGACTTCCTTGCCTTGTTGGCTGCTATCAGAATCCATTTGCCTGAGGATCGCTACCTGCTTACGGCCGCCCTCCCGGCAGCACAGTGCATTGGGGGTGACGGGGGCTTCGTCACATATGACAACCCTGAAACGGTCAACGAGAAGGCTCCCTTCTGCAGACAGAAGAGTCTCGGGGTGCGCCAACAAGTTCTATTAGCCCTTTCACTTTGGTATTAACACCTGAGAAATCTTCTCCACTAATTCCCTTCTTCTAACGGCATAATTAGGGACTATTCTACTCGTGTGCGCCATCAGACGCCAAGGATTCTAAAAGGAGCCGTAACCTACGAACATGACCACCCACATTTTCAGCAATTCTATATTTCCTGCTCCTTATCTCCCTTCTCCCAACTCCTTTTCAACTGTTTCTCATCTATTTGCAGTCACTATGCATCCTAAAGCGACTCTATAGATCAAGTCACCCTTCTCCACATATGTATTCGTTTCACGGCAGTGGGCTGTTGTAGCACGCGTACGGCCTTACCAGCGCACATCAGAAATCCCCGGAGCAGGCTCGTAGTGCCTCTCGTCGCCTCTGCCTCTCGACCTTGGCCCGCACTGCTACCATCTTCCCCTGTATTCCTCTTTAGTAGCAGACAGCCAGGAAGCACGGCATTAGCGGGCATGGCGGCGTCTCTGGCCTTATGACCCCACTCATTCAAGACGATCAATTCGGACAGGACGCTGATCGAGTGGACCTGCCAGCTGTGCCACTCCGGACCCCAGTGATGGATCTTTTAATGCCAATACTGCGGGATCCAAACGTGCCGTCTCTGCCTAAGCTGGGCCCCTGTGCCTGGGCAGGCTGGGCGGCGGCACGAGCCGCCGAGATGAGGATGGCCATGAAGACGTGGGCGGTCTCTGAGAGACGGGTGATCTTGAGGTGCTCAGGAATGAGCTAGGGGTAGGCTTTTTGAACCCCTGTAAAGAGGATCGCTTTTTGGTACCAACTGACGACGTAAAATATTGCGATCCAACCCTGTAGCGCAGATTTCAGATCACCTGCCGTCCCTTCCCTTCCGAGCTTTTTCGATCCCAGCTTCATATAACCATCCCGCGCCTCGATATATTTTGTGTCCCTTCTCTCCCCTCGCAGCCATTGTCCTCCTATGTTTTAACAGCACATCCACTCCAGACGTAGTCGCTCTTATACTTTCCAGCGCTTGCAACTGTTAAGGAATCAGGACCCGAACTTTACCACCTTGTATTTCTATTCTCCTGCATTCAAAACAACATTAGAAAAAGCAGTTATATAGTAGATGTTTCATTTATTAAAAAAATTAATTCTTGAAATACCAATACTATTCTTGTCTGGTGGTTGTTATGTGGTATATTTTTAGAGATAAAGACTTTCATCGGATTGAAGTCGGGAAATAGATTATGGGTCAGACTTTTGCCAACCGACTGTACACCTTTTTTGTGACATTGGCGATCCTCTATTTCTTGAAGGCTGTCGCCGTTGTCTTTGGCGAATTACCGTCGAGCCAGACCGCCGTCTACAGCGACTCCAACCGGCTCGAGGATGAGTTCCAATCCATTATCCTACAACAATGGCGTGGTAACTTGGACCCCGAGAGACGACCATATCTCGGGAAGCTTGGACAAATCGAGCAGCTCAGGCAATTAGGGCTCGTGCCACCGGTAGAGCTGCCAACACAACGGGTGCCGCCAGAACGACCGCTACGAGATGATATCCACATGGATCATCTTTCGGCGCGAGAGTCTGTCAAGTCCGCCACGGAGCGCAAGTTCAGACCCGGCCGTCCGCGCCATGGGGAGGGAGCACTGTCGGGAGCCAGGGATGGTGCGGCCATGGGGTGCAACTTCGACCGCTCCAGTTGCGTCGCCGTGGATAGCGAGCCCAGTCATCCAAGAGATGCCGACGTGGAGCACAGCTAACTCGGCGAGGATATAGGGGGGTAATGAAATGTATTTAGTGCAGCAATAAAAAATTTCGATTCCAATGTTCAATCCAAAATCTTTTGACACGAGTAGAAAAAAAAAGCGATTATGCTCAAGGTGTGGCGTGAAAGTAGTGGCCTTGATGGTCTTGTGGAGTCTAGTCCTTGCCAATGACCGCATTGATGCAGGCGGCTTCACATGGGCATGACCTGCTACGGTTGGGCCCGAGTCTCCCATTACCGCTCCTAGCACTGTCCTGAGTGCCAATTCCCGGCGTCAACTTTGCATGGTCCATGTCAAAATCTAGGAGTCGGATTTTGGATATCGATCATGGTCAGCCTCAGGTCTCATGGTTGATCGATCTGGCGCCGGATCCCAAATTCTGAGAAAGAGCAGATCAGCCGGGTGCTTTGATGATAAATTATGGGCATGGGAGGCCGCAGAGTTGCAAGAGTGGGCAGTGTGACGCACAAAGATCTTGATCCGTGGAATCATTAGCAGGCGTTTACTGTGTGTCGAGAGTCGCAGACGCCAAGAAACCTGGCCTTTTATTCTCATGGCTCTAGAGCGTTGAGCCACGGCGCATGGATCCAATTAACTGCTCTGTAACGACAGCCGCAGACACCCGAGATGCAGTGGAAACATTTGACGGCAGTTACCCCAGAGGCTGATTCCCACTGGGGCAAGAAAAGCGGAAGTGGCGGACCGGCTGATGCCGAATTGTTGCATGAGCCCACCGCTAACATCGAGGCTCAGCTTTATCCACAGCTGTCTGAAACGACGCCAACTGCTTGGCACAAAGAGGGCGAGGCGGAACATGTCGGCGAGTGGTGCCAGCATACCTATTAATTAGCCAACGCCAAAGCCGAGGGATACCGCAGTTTCGGTAAACCGCACTTCATGTTTTAGATCGGAAGATGCTGAGGGCTGGTGAGAAGAGACGCTTTTCCAAGCTTCTCAGCCTACGGAGTGGACTCCATCACGAGCTCGCAAGAGGGAGCCTTGCAAAATGTATGTCTAGGCTACTTTCAACATTGAATGCAACGCAGTGTTGATATAAGTAGTCCTCTCTTGGTGACGGTGGAATGCTGATTGTGATCGGCGGCAAGCGGTTGTTGGAACTTTGTTGATAAAGTGTCCTTAGCTGTTAACAATCCGGAATCTTGCCTCATACCTGTTACCCTTTTTCTTCACCCAGCCATCGTTCTTCGCCATCAATATTGTCTTCAAGATGGCTGCCGCAGTCGCTCGTTCCTTGTTCGTCGCTGTGTGCCTTCTCTCATCCATCGTCAACGCCGGGGCACCAGACCTGCGTTTCCGCACATACGGAAATGCCACCATCAACGGGTACTCATTCCCGTACCGGAATGGTGGGGCCTCGCTGCTAGGTTGTGCGTCATCCGCGACCAAAGGTGTGAACGAAACGACAGCAATTGCCTGGCCGACTTCTTCACTGTTGGTATGATCAACGATCGTCAAGAGGGGCCCTATGCCAAGCTCGATGATGGTGATGTGTTTCTCCGGTGGGGGTTTCTGAGAGACGAAAGACCGCAGAGGTGGGATTGTAGTCTCGGTATGCAATATCTTTGAAACTGGTGATAAATGCCATCATGCTAATTAACGGGACCATGCAGGCTGGGACTTCTCAGTAACCAACTGGATCGTCACGACGCGATGCTATGATCAGCTGGGTTCCGACAAGTACGAAGAGCTACTAAAAAATGAAGGCATCTTTACTGCCGTCAAGTACATCCCCAAGTTTGGGCGGTTCGGCGTCAAACGTGGCCAAGAGTACAAGCGGGATGTGCTGAAGCAGATCTTTGACTCGGAAAAGCTTAGGCTCCAGGCTCTAATCCGAAACGCCGCTACAGCAACCAACTGGACAAAGCCGATTGTTATCGAGATTGGCAATGAACCCAATGTCCATCCAGCCATAAGTCCCGAGACGTACGGGTGGTATGTCAAGATGTATGCTATCGAGCTTCGTGCGGCGGCTGCCGCGGTGAACAAAGCCCGGCCGAAGGGTACGCCCGAGATCAAGGTGCAGATCATGACGGGCGGGCTGTGGATCATGGAAGGCATGCCGGATTATGTCGTCGAGGTGCTGAGTCGCGGGCTGCGTATTGTGTTCGGGTCGCTGTTCTTCCAGGTCCCGATCGGCGTGAAGACGTGCTCCACAGGCCGGTCATGGTGGAAAGTGACGTGGCCGTGCGGCGTCAAGTTCAAGAGTATTGAGCTGACCGAGGGCATGGATCTCAAGTCCACGTTCCACACCGACGTGCTGGCGTACTGGAAGAAGGTTGTCGCTGCGGCGGGTCCAGGCACAATCGACATCGCCAACTTGCACTTTTATCCGTACATCGCTGAGGGCTCGCAATTCAACATACCGAAGCATCTAGACAACCTCCGAGTACTGGCTAAGGAGCTGGCGAGCGGCGTGACGACGCGCCAGGTCTGGCTCACCGAGCTCGGCAACTTCAACCCCTACGGTGACGCGGAAGCGGCGCACAAGGTCATGTTGCCGGTGCTTTCGGGGCTCAAGAAAGGCGTCGACAGCGGCGCCTGGCCAATTTCGCGTTGGTATTGGTTCAAGAACGAGGGTTCCGACAAAAAATTCGACATGATCCCGGCGGCGACGAAATTGGGATCGGGGTTCTGGACAGTTGTCTTCACCCTTGTTGAGATTGTCAAGGCGACCGACTTTCTGATAGGCAATCCAATTATCAGCGTCAAGGAGCCGAACATGTCGCCAGACAGGCTGGGAAGGGCGGTGGGCTTCATGGGTAAGTTGAAAGCTCGTACGCCAGCGCAGGGGCTGTATAACGATGTGGGCGGCATGCACACTTTAATGGAGTTGGGGAAGACGTATTATAATCTAACCATGGCGTAGTTGGGGGTCTCAAACGTCGAATTTTGTAGCGGATTCTTTCTGTCGCTTTTTTTCTTTTTTTCTTTTTTTCTTTTTTTCTTTTTTTCTTTTTTTCTTTTTGACTTGGGTAGTTGGTTTGAGATGCAGGGTGGGAAGGATTCCTGAGAGGAAATTCCTGAATCGAGCTCGTGCACACTGTACAGTGCGGGCACCTTGGCCTCGCAAATAGCAGGCCACGTGGTGGGAATAATTACTTTGAGATATAGGCTGAGGAGAATAAGTTACCATGTTTGGATTTTTGACACTCTGAAGACACCAACCATCACTGTCATCAATCAAATTAGGCCTCCAAGACCCAAGCTGGAAGAAACAAGCATCATTACGAAAAGGAGTTATTGCCTGTTATTTCAGGTACCGATCGATTGCGATGCAGGGCCTCACCGCTACTCCGCCCCCAATGAAGGAACTAGACTAAGTGGCAGTAAGTGGGACTTGTAGAGGCTATTGGCTAATTAGCTCATTGGCCATGGCGTAACTGGGTTCTTGTGGTAGCTGAGTTCGGCAATCGTCGACACGTGAGGCCCAAAGCTTGAAGCCCAAATGACGCAAGAGGTTTCCATAAACTCCCGTCATAGGAACCAAATTCTCTCGCCCGGGGCCATGGAACCGCCAGAGCGTCTTTCGGATCCGGTGCCATCGTTACGAGCACCGACAACACCCAACACTGAGGAGCGCCTTTTCAGCGCCGCGACAACGGGCGATCTTGAAGCAGCACGCCAGATCCTAAGCCAAGAGAATGTTGACATCGACGCATAGCACTTTAATAGCCGTACCGCATTACTTTTTGCCGTATACGCTGGTCATGAAGAGGTAACGGCCCTCTTTCTCGCCAACGGCGCTGATGTCCAGGCCGAAGACCCCAAAGGCAAAGCGACCGCTGTCCCTTAGTATCGAAAGAGGTTACACGTCGATTGTGAGCCTCCTTCTACAGTACGGCGCCCACCTTACCTAATTCCTTCACGGGTAGCCTAGCAGCCTTACACTTGGCTGTTTTAAAAGGTTATGAGGACATTGTGCGCCTCCTCATCGGGTACGGTGCAAACGTCAACGCCGAGTCTAAATATGGCACGAACCCCCTTTTCATCGCTGCCCAATATGGAAATTTGCCCGTAGCGAAACTCCTACTTCAGAGTGGTGCTGCCACCGATCTGCCCACCTTTCTGGAGAAATCAACACCGCTCCATCAAGCCTGTAAACGAGGAAATCTCGGGTTATATAAGCTGCTTCTGGACCATGGCGCCGACATCGACGCTAATTACGGCTAACCATAGAAGAAGAACACCCCTATTCTGGGCTGTTACTGCGGAACACTACGAGATAACCAAACTGTTGCTGAGGCGTGGAGCAAATACTAAGATTGTACTTCGTGGAGGAATGAGGTTGCAGGACCTTGCTATCAATGATCCGGAAATGCCCAGGATTCTACAGGCCGATATACTACTTGAAGGCCCCCGAATACGACCCCAGCCTGCAAGGCCACCGGAAGTTCGCTTCACCGTCTCCCGTCCGCCGCCTCCGCCGCCTGAGGACGACATAGATAAACAGATGGCCTGCAGAGGATTCGAGGCGGTTCTCGTTGACTTCTTCACGGACGGCGAGATGGAACAGCGATTTAGTATCTCGGCTCCTATCTGTTACGATTTCATCATGCAGCTCAGGTCACAGGGAAGGTGGGGCATGCCCAGGAAGAAACCCACCAATCAGAAGGGACTCAGGAGACCCGGGCTCAGGTCTCCCCTGGGACACGGACCCGGAAGACCCAGCATCGGGCGCTGTGGGTCATGACCCGGAGCTTCATGGCTCGGGTCCTCAGTTTTCATAGTCTATATATACGACCTAGGCTGAGCTCTCCTTATGAGACTCAGCAAGTAAGCAATACACATTCACTGCCTCATTTACTGTGAGGGTACTCCACCATTGTGTACCCGCCTGTTCAAGAGCTTACCCTTCTTACGTGATTCACCCCTGGCAACTCCTTGGCGTACTGCCTTGCAGTTCAGACACCCTTACCAAATGTGTGGGTTGTAATAAGAGTATAGAAGAGAATATAGGAGAGATGGGGAGGTGGAAGAGACTATTTATAATTAGCACTATTACGGCGGCAAAGACTATATAAGCCGTTAGACTGGGGGGAGTGAGGGGATATGTAGGAACTGTAATTACCTAGAAGTTCTTCGGGCTCCCTCTGGCGCTGCTTAAGAGAATGTAGTTATTTGGTTAGTATTACGGAACTCGAATTATGACCGATGTGCTTCCGTCTCCGGCGGTTGATAACGGCCATTTGTTGACAGCATCTCATAAATGTGCGGCCTATAATAGTACTGGCAATAAGTACAATATAAACAAATGGAGGTATCCCTACGGGAGCGATAAGACAGATTAATCCTGTGAAGTTGTAAATCTTCAGGTGTCACAATTCTGAACCCCTGCCTACTCTTGCACGGGGCCTTTTTGGGGGCTCCGGTAAGATTTGTACTTTTTGGGAAACCGCGCTGGGCTAGTTGAATAGCTATTAGACTATCTGAAGCTGAGCCGGGGCTGATTTGGGCCGAGCAAAAGCGGCGAGGGATTACGTTGGTTAAGAGAAGGGCAGCGGGCCGGTTTTGGAAGTGGAGTTTGTCGGTTTGGGGGTCGTGAAACATCGTATGCGGGAATCTTGAAGAGACTGGTGGCATTAGATGTAACGATGAGGTCGAACAATGTGGTCTAGTTGGAATCGTACCGTCCGACCCTTTCAGAGAAGGCCTCGCCAAAACCACTAAAGTCGTGATAATCCCATTGGTAAGTTGCTGATGCACTTGTGAGCCGGCGCTACACGAGACCCAAGAACCGAATGTCCACCATTGTGGTTGGTGACACGGTTGTCTGGAGATGAAATACGCAAAAAGATACAAAGGCACCAGACGTTATTCAAATTCAATGTAATGGTATGGTTCTCGTTTATGAAGTCTGGGAGTTTCAATGCTCAGCTGGTAGGATCGCGGGAAAATACGACACCACGAGGTACATTCAGGGAAATTATTATGGAGCTGTTACAACGCTTGTTGGTCCGGCCCGGCGAACAGCCATGCCCTGACGTGCCAAGGATTAACGGGAGGTACTGAAAATTGAAACGGAAAGGGATTTCAGAGGTTCGCTCTATGGTTCAAGTTTCGTGGTTCTAATTAGAACCGCAACAAGTGTTGAGCACCACTAGACTAACACCCTGAATAAAACTCTTCAATAGTAAGTGGACTTGGTCTCTGCTTATGAATAAAATGATGGTGACCTATTTGTTCAGGGAAGTTCCTTTCTTCCTTTCTTCGCCGAGAATGACTGACAGATATCTGATGCAGGGATACATGATAGTTGTTCCCCAAGACAAACTGGAATTTGGATGCGAACTTTTGTTCTCCCACACACATTTACCATACTACTGCCCCTTTCAATTTTGTCATAGCTGATCTGCTTACCACCAAAGGCTCATGCCCTACTCTTAAACCTTCCAGTAATACCATCAATCTTCAAACGTCACTCAGCAGGGCATGGCGTCAAACATCAGCTCCTAGCAGTATCCAAGGTTGCCTGTCAATAGTGTCAGCAAGAATCATGGTGATCGGCCCCTCCATACAGAGGAAATCGCGTACCAACGGTGCAGCCCGAATCAGTATAGTAGGCGTTGACGTAGCAGCCCTCATTGACGAGTCTGTCCCAGATGCAATTGGTAACCCCGTTGATCGTCACGCAGTCGCCATTTGCGGCGCAGTCGAAATTGTCTTGCAGTGAAGAGTTAAACACCATCTCTCTCTGTATTGGTGACTGGGAAGTGAATCCATGAAATGGAAAGAATGAGGAGATCACTCACAGGAGCTCCCGCCTACAACGTAGTACGGGGCAGAGCAGCTGGTTCTCGGGCAAGTGCGACAGTTGACACGACCGCTGCCACTGATACGGCAGACTCGGTCCCGAGCAAAGAGCTCCTTCGGCTCGGCGCGCTTCTTACTGTAGCCCTGGGCCTCGACAGCATCTGCCGCAACCACCGTTTCGGTGCTCGTGGCTTCAGCGGCGGGGTTGGGCAGGCCAAGAGCGCCGAATGGGAGGATGGAGACAACGATAAGCTTGAGAAGCTGCATGGTGATGCTTGGTGAGTCGATTCAGGATTGCTTTCTTTTACAGGAGTTGTATTCCGTGTTTAGGCAAGAAGTGCTCATGCTTCACCATCGATGGAGGACAGGGGATTTTATACTTCAGCCGTCGACCGATCTTTCTTCTTGCCCGGGACGCAATTGTCACCAGGTAGACAATTCTCATAGGTAATACTTCACACAGCTACGAATCATCTTGCGAGAATCGGATACCACAGTGGTGAGGATTTAACTGGTCTGCTGACTGGTTTGCATCAAGTCTCGTAAGCTTCAACACCAATGTTGGCCGCGATGAGGTGATTCTTACAACTCGGGCCGGTTAGGGCACGCCACGAATGTCACATTTATGATATGAGGCTTCTATTAGAAGACACACGGAGGGGTGAGCATTATCAAGGTCCCAAGCGAAACTAAAGTCCAAGGCCGCGAGTCTACATGTAGTGTAACCAATCTCGGGAGAATTAGCCTGTTATGAAATTTGTGGCGTAAGAATTTCAATATCTTGCTTTTAGGGCTGACACCAAGCCTAGCTAAACTCTAAGACAGGGCGAGAGTAAATCTGTGTAATGTATCTGTAATGACGAGGGGATGAAGAAATTACTAAGAGCTTCATTGTGTTTGAACTTTTCAATTATCAACGACAAGCCCATTTTTTGCCTCTACGTAATCAATAATAGTTACCTCTTTGAACGGGACTGTATCAGTACGATTACGCATGTTTTCTTACGCATGTTTTCTATTACCAACTTGATATTTTGATTTCGCGCGACAAATGTCTCTACCGAATAACTTCCTGAGGTTTCTCTCCTCACGATTGGCGTGACGGAAGGATATGTCCTCGCCGTAATCACTGAGGTAATCTCTCCGCGCCTTGCGCTTGGCACCGTTGCTGCGGCTGTGGTATTGGGTTTCGAGTATCTTGGACCAATAACAAATTATCATGAATCGCCGCCGTTTCCGTTGTGTGGCTCTTGTTGCATCCGTATTTCGTATTACTCCTACCGAGTCGTGCTATGTTTAGAGCTGTAAATCCCATTCCACCATCAGGTGACAGCATGCAGAACTTATTTTTAACCGCTCGAATAGCAATGGATTCTCCAGTCTTTCAACACCCACATTCCACCTGACTGTCATCCAGCTTCTTATATTGGAGTATGTCGTGAAAGCCTCGTTTATTTACCTCTACCACCTTCCCGAAGCACCAAACACCACATGCACCAAATATCCGGCCCCGTGGCAAGCTGCAACTATTATGCGACGATGACCGTGTTGTGAATTTTGCTTCCATGGAACCTTCTTGTCAACTTATGTACCAGGATCAGGGGTTGAAGGTTCCCGGTCTTCTGCGGGGAGCCGGTGTCCTCTCCACGTGAGCACAGCTCCCGCTTCATGGCCTGTTCGGCCCACCTCTCCCAATTTCGCCGAAAATAGGAATGCGAGGCGAAAAGATTGGTAAGTGAATGTTTGGGGAAACTTTTATACGGTCGATGTTGGACTGACGTCCAGGAGACTAACCCAAGCAAGCCCGAATACCTTTATTCGAGCAACCAACTGGGGATGGCCAAACCCAAGTCTCCTTTGTGTGCATCTCCTTGCGGCAAACAAAGGTCTCTTCATTCGAGTGTGTTCTAGTCCATCTGCTTTGGAGCTGGAGAACACCTGATATCCGACGCGTGGCTTGAAAATTCCGACGCCCGCATCGTGGATTTGTCATCCAATGGTACATTTGTCGAGACAAACGAGCACCAGCCTTCAACGTCAGTCTGCGCTTATTTAGGCCCGCCCTTTGGCCACGACATAAAAGCACCTACTGGATGTAGGGTTGGAAATTTAAGACTTGGTAGGGTCAGTGCTCTATCAAACGGGGACCCGGTAGGATGAAGGGTTCTTGCCTCGACCTTTATTTCCTTCCTCGCGCCAACAAAGGTTAGTAATTAGTAGGTAACAATGCCGGCCAGGTTCTATTGGCTACCAAGGGCGGATCCGGAGCAATTCAAAATCCTACGCACCCACCCAGTGGATATGACGGGCGAGTATTGTCCCGTGCCGGTTACTGATCGGTCTGATCGGTTGCTTCATTGCTTCACACGGGTGTTCTTGAGACACCGAATTGAGTTGGGATTTGCAGACTTCAAATCAATCTACACGCGCAAGAGAGCTGGCTGGTAATTATGGCAAAGCCGAGAGTATGATCACAGTACATGTACATAAAGGGCCATCCCCTCCTCCAAGAAAATGAGGTGCTGGACACTTATCTAGCAGCCTCTTTCGACCACTGAACCATCACCATGGACTTCTCACCAGCTCAAGCACACACCGAACTCGCCAAGTACCGCATTCTGTCGCCAAAATGCGGGCTGCGTGTTTCCCCCTTACAGCTTGGGGCCATGTCCATTGGCAATGCCTGGGGTAGTGCCATGGGATCATTGACCAAAGAGGGGGCGTTTGAGTTGCTCGATGCATTCGTTGCGGCCGGTGGAAACATTATTGATACTGCCAACAGTTATCAGGACGAAGAGAGCGAGAAGTGGATCGGCGAGTGGATGGCGTCTCGCAACAACCGCGACCAGCTGATCATCGCTACCAAGGCAAGTCCTTCAAAACAATGTATCACCGGCTGAGAACCCACCTTATTAGCTAATAGTCTCTAGTACACAAACGACTACCGCGTCCACGCAGTCGGCAAGAACAAGGCACCCAACGCCGTCGGCAACCAGAAGCGCAACATGTTTCTCAGCCTGCGAGACTCGCTCGCCAAGCTGCAGACTGATTGGATCGACATCTATTACCTCCATTGGTGGGACTGGACCACGACGATTGAAGAAGTCATGGACGGCCTTGACATCCTAGTCAAGCAGGGCAAGGTCCATTACCTGGGCGTCTCGGACACCCCAGCCTGGGTCGTTTCGGCTGCCAACGCGTACGCCGTCGCCCACGGTAAGACGCCCTTCGTCATCTACCAGGGCCGCTGGAACATTATGATCCGAGACTTGGAGCGCGAGATTCTGCCTATGGCGCGCCATTTTGGCATGGCAATCGCCCCCTGGGATGTGCTGGGTGGGGGCAAATTCAAGAGCAAGGAGCAGGCCGAGGTTCGCAGGAAGGAAGGCGGCGGCGCACTTCGGAGCTTGCTTAATGACGGATCTGTCACCGCCGACGAGGAGGCGTACAGCGCCGCGCTTGAGAAGGTGGCGCACCAAGTTGGTGTGAAGAGTTTGACAGCAGTGGCGCTGGCCTACGTGATGGCCAAGGCGCCATACGTGTTCCCCATCGTGGGTGGCCGCAAGGTTGCGCATCTGGAAGACAATATCCAGGCTTTGGCTATCAAGCTAAGCCCTGAGCAGATTAAATACCTCGAGAGTGTCAAGCCGTTTGATCTGGGGTTCCCATCGGCTAACCTGGGAACTGATGTTGGGGAGAATCATTTTGTTAGGATGGCTGTGGACTTGGCATATGTCGAGAAGGTAAAGCCGATCGGGTACTAGACTAGCGAGAGAGAGAGAGGGGGGGGGTGCGATGCTACAATGCGATAGTTTGTCTGTTACTTTTCTTCTTTCTTTCTTTCTTTCTTTCTGAATTTTTGGACAAATCGTATTCGCATCGAGGCAAGGTCAATTACTAGCAAACCTGGTGGGCAATTAAAGCCCCATCTTGTAGCTGCATCCTGTCAAAAGAATTAATTATACCAAAAAGAAATGCAAGTACAGCATTGCAAGGTCATGAAAATGACCATCACGCAACATACGACCTGGTTTCTTGCCAATCGCCTTCGCAGTCACAATGTTGCCAAGACATAGCACCTGTTATGTTCGGTCAGTTCGCCTACATTGTGGCTGTACCCCAAACATGGGCGCAAAACAAGCAGTGGCAATGGGCAACGGCTCGGGGGCTGATAGGCTGGTCTGCCTAACCTTTCAACGCCAAACATTCCTAGTGGTGGCTATGGCTCTCAGCCGTTTTGGAGGTGGCGTGGTGGGTCAAGCTCCGAAAGGGCTGCTCGTGCATGTCATTGGCGGACAGGCCGCGAATGGAGAACCACCAACTAAAGTCGTTGGGCTGTGTGTGACCCAAATAAACATCAGCCGCACCAAGACAGCAAATATACTCCGATCAAGGGGAGACGTAATCCGGGGTATATCAGATCCGCTGTCACCACGCACAAGACCACACACCCATTCCATTGCTTCTCCTTTTTCGTTCTCAACATCAAACATCACGTTTGCTGACCAACTGTTCATCAACTTTTTATTCAGTGAGTAATTGCCAGAGAAAGAGTCAACATGCGCCCTACCTTCATCATCCTTTCCGCCACGGCATTCTCGGCCACGGCTCTTGGCGACCTTTTCGACCGCGTTGAGAGTGGCAACTCTTTGCAGGTTCGCCAAGCCTTCCACCCCGGCGAGACAACCCGGCCGGGCAAAACATGCGTTGAGGCATGGGGTGTGGGATACATTGAGTGTGTGCCCAAGTCGGCCACCAGGAACACTCTTTGCTACAGCCCCAGCGCGGGCCAGTCATGCTGCAACAATCTCTGTACGTGCCAAAACATGCCCAGATCCATCACGATAAATGAAAATACTGACCATGACAAAAAAAATTAGGGGGCTGCCCTCGTGCGTCGTTTTGTCTCGTGCAGGATCTCTGCTGCCCAGATGTATGTCGCCCCGCATCCCGAACATTTTTTTTTTCTTTTTTTTTTTTTTTTGCCACCGCTGACATTACCCTAGGGTCTCGATGCCCAAGCATGTGCCATCAAACACAGTGTCACCCTGCCACCCAACTTTAGGTCCAGCACCACCAATCCTGCAACAGAATCTGCCACATGGAGCCCATCCGCCTATACCGACGATCCGCAAGTCTCGCCCACCTCGGACTCCCTGACAGGCACTGGCTCCTTCACCATCTCCATGGCCGATCCAAGTATTTATTCGACGACGACGTCGACGACGACGACCCCACCGTCCTCGTTCGTTAGCACACCCTCGTATGCGAGTGGCGGAGGAAACTACTCGGCGACGACGACGCGTGCTTCGACAACCAGCTCTCCGCCCATTGTTACTGCTGGTGCGGCCCAAGAGCGTGTTGCCTTGGGGGCCGCTGTGATTGGTCTGGTCGCTGCGTTGGTGTTGTAAATGCCTTGATGTGAGTAAAAGGGGCGTTCTGCGCCCCGGGGGGGGGGGGGGGAGGGGGAGATTTCGAGGCATGTCTTTTGTTAGTTGGGCAAGGGCAAATGAACATAATAGAATGGCAGTTAATTAAATAATTAATGGATTACTAGGTACTTATAAGTGAATTTCATGCACTATACCCGCTCACAAGTATGACTGCCAAGAAACCCATGCCGTCAGACCCATTGCCTGAAGAGTTGTTAGCCAAGTTCCAATGGCGACGCCTGTCTGTTTGTCTCCAGTCGAAAATGCAAATATGCCAGCGACGGTCCCACTGATGAATGTGAGACAGAACATGAGGGACGCGAGTAACGCCCAATGGGGGCCTTCTTTGATCTGAATTCCCCAGCCCTGCGCAAAGGGTGCTTGGGATGTACAGTCGAGTTTCTTTGGAAGTCTTGGGCCCCAGAAGCTGGCCTGGTGTTTCCATGCCGGCGAGTAAAAGTAATGAAGGAAGTTGTCGCTGCCCATTGGCGGCAGCTCATCTATTGGGCAGGGGCGGTAGACGTAATTTCCTCCGTCCACCTCTTCTGGGGGTGGTATCGACGGCACTTCAAGGCTCCCCAGGGTTCGTGACACAAAGGGGGGTTCGCCGAGACGAAACTGTTTTGGGTTCGGGTCAGCATCCGTTCCAAGGGTTGGCCTTATTTTAGTCCCACACATCTCCAGTACTTCCCATCGGAAATATATGTTTGAACCTAGCTGAGAGAGAGAGGCTAACGAACCTTGACGTAGATTGCGGATGCAGGTTGGGTTATCCTTAGCCACAGTGGCAAAATCGAGGGTCGGGCTTGCTCGTAGGACATCCTGATATTTTCAAAGAGGACCCCGTCGCTTTGAATGGTACTAACTTCAACTTCTTCAAGAACCTGACAGAACCTTCCTGCTTTTACACAGAGCTCCAGATACTGCTTGGGCTGAATCTTTTGGGGGGCTTGCTGTGATGTGCCTTGATGGTTGGGGTCGTTTGTAGTTGAAGGACCGCTAGTGCCCGGGTTTGACCAGCCGACGAGTTGTGATGACGTCGCGCGCATGTGAGCCTTGGGTGGTGTTTGGAAATGAGACCCCGAGGAAGGAGGTGCGCTCTTGTCCCCGGCCGTCGCAGGCGTTTGCCGTAGGTCAGCAGCGAATGTATCGAGAGATCTGGGATTAGTTTCCCTGAAGTCGGCATAAAGAGGCTCTCCACATTCCTAGGTACGTGTGATTAGGTTTCTCTGGTGGAAGGGCATGTTCGATTCGTTGGGGGTAGAACAGTCTAGCAAAAAAAAAAAAAAAAAAAAAAAAAAAAGGACTCACGCAAATCCACTCCAGCCGTCCATATCCAGTGGGTATTTGCGGCCTTAAGAGTTTGCGTTGAATAACTCTCAACTTGGCAAAAGTGAGTATGACAAACCGAAAAACGGCTAAGATGACATGATTGACGGAGGAAGCGAGGGGGTGAAGTCCTGTGTTCTGGACAACTAGGTCCCTCTCGTGTCGAGGAGGAGCGTGGGTGGTTGTGCGGGTCTGTATTTCCGATTCGATGGAGGGACCAGCAGCAGCAGCGTCCTCAGGGGTATTGGTTGATGCCTCATGCAGTATCTCATGATACGGAGGCGGGGCGTTTTGTGATAGTTGTTCCTCAAGCATGCTGATTCGATCCTCAGCCGATTCCATAAACCGCCTGGACTGAACAATCTCGCCACTAAACCGCATCAGTAAAGCCTCCCTTTCAGATTCCCTCTGCGCTCTTTTTTCCTCCATTCTGGCCCTTTCTTCCTCCAGGAGCTGAGTTGTCTCCAAGTCCTTGGCTTTCAAAGCCTCCGCCATTTCCATCCGCAAGTAAGAAAGATCTTGTTCGGTTTTATGCCTCATTCGATCGAGAGCAGCTACAATTTCTTTCCCAGCTGCCGTTTCCATGAGAGACAGATTCTCATCCACTAGCTCTTGTTGAATGTCCAAAGCGAGCTTACGATGCCCGAGAGTAGACTTCACGATCCGCAGCGCTTCCTCTTCAGTGCCATCAAATCGCGTGATCATGCTTCCCCGTTTCACCATTTCTCCAAAGAACTTGGGTGATTGTAGCTCTGCCAGCCTCTGTTCTCCCTCTTCTTGATTCACTAGATCCCATCTTGTTGTAACAAGGATGACGTTTTTGTAAATGTCTTCCCCGACGAGTTTCTTGAACATCACCAAATTTCGCCTCATACTCCCGGTCATTCTGGGATCCGTAATCCGTTGGAGATAAAGCAGAGCTGTCAACTTGTGCCCCCCGGCATACTCCCCTGCAAGCCACAGGGCGATCTGCTGGAGGATTTCCGTATCGCTCCGGTATGTGTCATCGAATCCAGGGGTATCGAGGAGCACAACGGGTTGATCGTCAATTACCAAGCGATACGGGGTGATAGATTGGGTCTCTGTAAAGTACTCTTGTGGTTAGCAACTCAAGTACAGAGCTGCTTTGGTTTTACGTCTTTGCGTCTGTTACCAGATTGAAGTGAGTGGCCGATTTTGACCAACGAGTCTCGGGTGGCAATCTTTATGAACCTCGATTTTCCGGCTCCAGTGGCGCCCATCACCGCAATGACAGAGTCGTTGATGGAAATCCCTCTGGAGGACGTTGTGGATACAGTGGCGGAAGCCATGGCTGCCTACTAATTCATGAAGAAACTGAAGGGGTGAGTGTCGTGGATATTGGCACGATAACTATCAACGAAAAGCAGCTGTTGTGGCGAGCTGATCAGCCCATTAAATAGTCACCGGCAGAGGAAAATAATATCACCGAGGACTTTGTTGGCTGCCTTAGGCTAGCCAAACCTGGCTTCACGCAGTGATGCCTAGACTACTTACCAATGGTGGCTGACAGCGCATGAGCTTTGATTGGTTAGAATCTTCCGCCAGGTACGCAGAGGGAGAGGCAGCCAGGCTCGCCACGATGCCTCTGATTTGTGTCTCAACATTACAAATGTATGTGGGGAGATTTAAGTCCAACACCATTTTTTTCTGGGTCGCCTTCTCAGCGGCCCCGCGACCGGCTTTCCTCGTAATAACCGTATACATAGTGGCTCGGACATCCTTGCTCATGACAGCCCATAACATCCATCAAGGTGTTTTCATATCTGGTCAGGCTGCAAGAGTCCCGGTCAAGAGCACTAAACCAAGCGGCTGTCACGAGTTTGCAGTTCTTTCCCCACGAACCTATCGCAATAATACGGCGATACGTTACTTCGATGCAAGAGCCCTGGCTGGAGCACGCATTTATGGAGACCTTGACACCACTATAGTCTCCCTTCTGTCTCCCCACGGCCGTGTAGCAAGAATGGCCACCGGTCTTCTTGTTTCGGTCGTCCGACTCTTGGCCATGTAGAGGGGGCGGAATTAGTGGTGCCAGTCGGTATTCAGGGTCAATACGACACGAAGGGGAGGGAATCTCGGCCGAGTGGACAAATTGCCATTTCGCAAAAAGTCTCTCGGCACCCGCGTAGTGGAGGCAGCGGCACAGGTTGGGGTCGAAGCAGGCCATTTCCGACAGGCGTCCAGAAGGCAGCGTGGGAGGCAAAAAAGCAGCTGCTCCTTGACCTTTGTGGAACTGTCGCAGATGGCGGTTCATCAAGTCCGGGGTCAGCCACAGCAGCCGCGGCGAGCTGCATGATCATGCAGGGGAACGTGCCCAGTCCACTCGATCACCACCTCGATCGGATTGCGTTTGCTTCCAACGACACTGACGGTAGGATGGACAGACTGGTGCTGGATTTGGGTTGCCGTGTGGTGTGCCGGAAGGTGGCTGGGGTGGTCGCATTGCATAAGCTCCAGCTTGACACTCTTCTCTGTGTCCACTTTGCCCAAATGTTTCCCAATAGCAGCCACTTCTTTCCACTTCAGAGTTTGGTGATCGCAAAGCCGTACGTGTCCATGGTGACCAACCCAAAGGCTCACTTCGGTCATGCACTCTGAGCATAGATGGGCCATGTATGAGTGTGCGAATCCAAATTCTTTTGACCCAGCCAATGCCCGCTTGAAACGGGATGCCATACTAGGCTGGAGAGTACTCAGGGGTACCTGGAGCAGATACTCGTCTTTTGGCATGGCCCAAGGAAGACGTGGGAGGAGCATTTTGGCTGTGTCGTCCCCCGGAGCCTTTCGATATTTAGAAAATTCAGAAGAAAAGAACAGCCGAGGGAAGAGGCGGCAAGTCCATCGTAGACACTGCAAGCTGCCCGGGTCCAAGAGCTCCATAATCTCGAGGAGGATCTCTTCGGGCAGACGGCATAGAGCAACGCATGTGATGTTGTGGAACATGTTTGCAACCAGGGGATCCATGTTGTAGCACTCGGCCCGGATGACTAGGTCGGTGCGACATCGACATTTTGATCTGGCATTTGTCCAGCTGTTACTGGTCCAGAGTTTGTAGGGATTGGTAGCAATGTCACGCAGTTTTAACATTATGCTGAGAAGATAGAAGACGAATACGCTGCTTGGGGTGCTTAGCAGGATTCCCATTTCAAATGAGTATGGAGGACAGAGGAGAATATAAGTGAGAGCGAGCGATTTTGGGGAAAGGCAGGAAGTGGTGGGCAGTGGAAAGTTCTGTTCTGCATAGACTTTTCGGTGGAAACTCTCATGTCGTATTGTTAATGATGCTTTCTTCAAAGTTTAAACCCGGATATCGGCCTACACACACACCCCCGAGTAACCGACGGGTCCAGGTGTTTTTGACGGTCCTAATATTCCAGGGTTACTTAAATCTCCGAACCTCTATTTTTCATGACACATCGAGACATATCGATAGATATACGAGAGCTCCTTTACGAATTTTGCAATTATCTAGGTAGGTAGGCACCCAAAGGTTGGCAAATAGGGTTGGACCGAATAATGGGTGACAATACCAGGAAACTTGCTTCCATGTTACTAACGCATGGTGCTGATTGAAATAATTACCGTATCTTACTGAAGATTTGTCGGTAATGGTAATAAATATTTTGTCAATAGCTCGCGCATCAACCCGTACCAGATGACAAGTTGCTGGATGGTTAACGACTCCTTCTGAGAACGATTTGGCTTACTAGTAATTTCCTCCCTACCCGGGCCGATGGGAATTCAACGGAATCTCCTTTGAGAGCTTGGTACCACACATCACCAGTTCCAGCACTGATTAATTGCCGTCTGACCGAGGTGTCATAATTCTTGACACGGTCACAGTTACAGGCAATCCACACAAAAGCCGTAAAGGATTGAGCTGAGTTAATAATTGGAACGCTACCTCAGGTAGGTAATTATCCGAGCCATTCCGTCCAGTCTGGTTTGAACGATTTGGCAGGATCGTAAGATCGAAGAAAACGGCAAAACACAACGGCGGTGAAAAGAGTATTGGCAAATGATTGTCCGTATCGACGCCCCTGATCCAACGTTGTCAAATCCGAGAGAAAAAAACAAAGATATGCGAAAAATATGAAAAAGAGCGCCATAAGCAAAAAGACGCCCTGCAAAGTATAATCGAACATATCGTGGAAGAGGAACTGGAGCGATGGGGTGTCGTGGAGGTCAGATAAGGGAAGGTTTGTGGTGACCCATTCAGCCGGAATGACCCTACAAACAAAGTGCCAAGTGGCAAAACGGAAAAAAAAAAGACCGCCGATAACCCCATAAGCGAAACTGCGGGCCCCAACAAGAAGCCTGACAAGAAGCCTGTTTGTTGTAGTAGGGACCAAAACGCTGTTGAGGACGACAAAAGTTATGAAAACGAACGTTGCCGTTAGGGCGAAGCCCCATAGTACCGAGAAAATAAAGATGGGAGTGTAAAAGGGCGAACTCAAAGGAGCGAGCTTGAATCCGAACAGGTAGCTCTGATAGCCAAAGGAAGGGAGGGGCAAGGCCAAATACACCAGAAAACAGGAGTCTAATCCAAGCATCCCCAATATCCGCTACTCCTTGCTCGTCCTGAGCTCTGCGTTGATAACGCGCGCCTTGTGGATGCAAACATCAAGCTCCGACTCGTCCACACTTAGGCTGAGCCAGAGCAAGCCCTGAACAGCTGTCCAGGCCGACACCATAAAGACACAACATGTGATAAACATCCAGCTGCCGCTCTGGATGGCAATGAGCTTGAGAAGCACCAGGAAAACAGACACGGTCGTTATGAGGTTGATCAATCTTTGGTGCCGGGCGGGGGTGGGATTGGATACAAGAACTTCCTTCACGACGCGAGATCTCTCGTCGTGGCCGGCGGTGGCTTCCCGTCTCGGGCGGGGGGAAGCGGGTTCAAGGTCGATAGTCTGCCGTCGTCGCAGCAACCCAGAAGATGGGTTCCGTGCAGAATTGCCGCCCCCAACGGCTGTTGCAGCAGCCGGCTCTTGCTCGAGGGTAATAAAAAGGTTGCCGCCCATTGAGTTGTCGTCGTCGTTACTACTGTCTGCTGGAGCCGCTTTCTGTCCCATGACATTGACGCCAGCGACCCCGCCGAGCGGACGGCTCCTCGCCCGAGATACCAGAAGATGATACACGCTTCAGCAAACGACGCGATAGGATTGCGCCTCCAGAAGAAGCCTGCGACGCCACGGAATAGCAGGCTGCCATATGGCTGCATGAGTTGGCAGATTTGGAGCATGAGGAACATTCCGAATACATTGGCGGGCGAGATCTGGCCGTTGCTGCTGCTGTCGACGGCATCGCCTGCCGGCTCGGGAGGGTCCATCTTATGTCTTGGACGTTGATGTCTGTGATGAAGTTGGAGGATTTGGAAAACTAGTAGGGATAGGGGACAGGGCACCAAGGAAGGAAACTGAACGAAGTAATAATAATTATCGCAAGCTGCGCCTGATGCTCACGTCACCGCCAGTCACTTTCGAGATGTCCACTGTAGGTAGGGTTAGGGCTGGGAATATTTAATAATCGAAATGCTGATCAAGTTACCCGTCTTTATTCTGCACAATATTAAACACAAAAGTTAGCGGTATCGCCTCCACCGTGGAAACCAGCCCTTGGCCCTGCTGGGAGTCTTCACCCCAGCTCAGTATTAATAGTACCTATTTAAGAAAGACTAGAATGTCCATAAACTAAAAGAGATCTGAGAACGAATAGCTTGAAGTATTATGGGCCATGATTCGTTGTCGTCTTTTGGAACCGTGTCTACAGAAAACCATGGCTTATCAAAATGGGCGTTTGTTGCAACCGAGACGAAGCCGAGGTGCCTTTTGGTCTGGCCAGTGATAGGACCGGGTCGGTCTGGCAGAAGCGCGGGAAGGCACCACGAGCAAGCTTGCAGAATGGGCAGTTGCTGCTCTTGGTCACAAGACTGACAAGGCCTGTTTGCCTGACAAGGCTTAATATCTCAAAACCAGTGCTAATTAATACACTGAAAAGGCCTTGTTTCAATAAGTCCTTTCTCTCCACGCGGGCTCCCGCTATGGTAGTTTGGTTTCAACTTTCCCTCGTATGGGCTGGGTACCTAACAAAGCCACGTCCTCTGAAGCATTGGGTGGTTGATCTCGGATTTATTGATGCTTAATTATTCTAAGTTAGGCAATTGAGGATTCCAGCCACCTAGTCTAAATCCTCCTGTTTCCCAGGGGGGAATAATAACCCTAAACCCTAGCCCTAATGGAGTTGGCTTTGGTGTCTTTGGCCCCTCAAGTTCTCCATCCAAAGACTGACCCTCACAGCCCACAATGAGGAGTCACACAAACAGTGACCTCGTGGATATACCGAATCAGCCCTCCCTCAACCCGGAAAAGGTTGGTGCTGGGTACCGACCCGCTGGGCCCCCGCGACTGCTCCAGCCACGGAAAGTCATTAAAGGTATCAACCGCGCCCAGCTCTTCATCAATGACATAGCGCCGGCTGCCCACTTTCAGCGGCACCGGAAACGCCCCCATCCGGCAGCTATTCGCCGTCAGATTCTTCTCGCCAGAGTAGAATCCGCCCTCAAGCCGGGTGCACGGCGTGCCCAGGGGCACAGGGAGGTCCGGGCCGCCCCACTGGTCGAGATACGCATCGGCGGCGGCTTTGAGGACAGCCCGGCTGTCTCGCTTGGCCTCCGGGATGGGATCCCACTTCTCCTGCCTTGTCCAGAAGAGGTGCGCTGTCGCGTTGAACGCCCAGTCGCCGTCGTCGGTGACGACGGATTCGATCTTGGTGACCTTGTTGTCGGTGAATAGCATGCGCGTGGAGATGACATAGGGGTGCTTGGACGTGGCGGCTGTGAGCTCGGTCACCGTGGCGCACTGGACCGTGTCGTAGATGCTGCGGTGGAAGTCGATGGGGATGGCCTGGCTGAGAACGCCGCTGGCAATGTCTAGGGGCGTGTCGTTTTCGGAGTAACTGAAGTTGCTGGCGAGAAATGCCAACTTGGGGGTTCCAGCGGTTTGGGCTTGGAGGTATGCTGCTGCGGCTTCCTGGAGGAACTCTCGAGTGCATGCCGCTGACACGTGAGACGCGAGGGCCACGCCGGCGAGGAGCAGGGAAGAGGAAACCATGTTTTTGTTGTTTGAGAGCGGTATATCATACAAGGTTAGGTGAAATTCCTGGTGCAGGTCTCGTTATCATGTATGCTAATTATCAAGAAGGCTACTCCATTTTGTATCCAAAAAGGTATAACAGGAAATGAGGGGGTCCTTTTGGGCTTTACCCCATCTCGCCCCTTTTTAATATCTTCCCGCCACTTGGCGAAGATGTAGGTACAATACTGCCTGCACTGTTCGGGGTCTTGGGGAAGACCATTTGTCGCGGTCCGATGCATTTCAGATTTAGCCTCAATATCCTGCCGGAGTCCGAATCGCACAGTTTAGAGTGTTGATGAGTGTGAGAATGTATTGGCAACTATATGTCGGTAAATAATTCGCAATTCGCCATGCCCCCACCCACTCCCGATCTGATGTCAATTTTCACTTAGCAAAGGGTTGTCATCCCAGAAGCGCAAAGCATACATAGGAGTATGTTGCTGTGCCAAGAAATGGAATCGTCAAATCGACTGACACCTCTTGTTCAACAAAGCCAATTGCACCTCCATAACTTCCAGCCACACTGGAACCCAGTAACAAAAATAGGGTTTGCGTCGACGATGTCATGGAAAAAAAAACCCCAAGAAGCATAGCCGACACCGAGAGGAAATACATTCGGCCCTCCAAACTCGAAAGCTCCCGAGACGTTGTAATTTCCGTTGCGGCCGGACAGCCGTCTGGTCACTATGGACAGGCCGACAAGGACTCCTGGCCCCAAAAAAAGTATTCGAACAGATTGATAATCTCGGATTCCCGAGCAAGGTTACGTAGGCTTCTTGGTCTTGGCGTGAAGAACGCAAGGAATTTCCAAAGATATGGCGGGGGTTGAAGAAGTCTCTAAGCCCCGATCATAGTCTGGGAACAAAGTGCACACCACCTGAACGTCCCGGTTGGTGATGGCAAGCGGCTGCCGCAGCTCGACGACGTCTCGGAACTGCCGACCAGGAAAGACATGACGCTGGCCTTCCTAGACGGGATGAGCAAATCTGGCAGCTTGGCCGTCCAGGAGGCGGCTAGTGTCAAGGTCCTACTGATCGCACGTCAATTGGTCGCATCGCTCCTCTAATTGCAGGTTCAGGAGATTGTAGACCTCATTGCAAGATAAAGTCTGTGTTGTAGAGTACAGAGGTGTGAACTTAACTCCGCCAGCATCCAGCAGGCGCAGGCTCTCATCCAGTCTCGGCCCATCTTCTGGGTGATCGAGGAGATAAGGGAAGAGGGTGCCTAGTGCTTCACCCTCGATTGCGTGGAATGGCATCTCCCCAGAGTCATACGCAGAATTTACAGGATTCAACGGCTCTCGTGGTGGCACAGGACAAGGTGCATGCAATAACTTTGTAACATGGCACTCAGTCAAACTCCCCGATCCGAGGTTGCCTTTGCCCTTCCAATCCTCTATCGCCGCTTTGAGCTTCTCTTCAGTGTACTTGACCTCTCATGGATCCCCAGTGTGCCTCAGGTTGACATCTGAGGCGTCTGGTGCTCCCACAGGCTGCGCTGTCCCTCCGACATCCTGTGTATTGCTGTATGCAGGGTGAGCAATCAAAATTGGGACTCGTTGCACATGGATGTTTGCTAACGGCAAGCCGACTCAAACACATAGTCGATAATCGAATATTGGCCATGTTTGTGCTCCGGCATCGCACGAAAGAGGCCACACTCTCTGTTCCGATGGATAACCATCTCGAGTAATATGGAATATGAAGGAGCGAACGGCGCTATTTCCGATATCATTGAGAAATTGTTTTCCCCCCCTCGCCCCTCACCCCTCATGATCTCATGCTGTGTTTGCTTGCTGTGAAACAAAGAGATAGTTGCGTTGCGTTTGGTCAAGCCGGAGAAGGCCGAGATCCGCAATGGCGATAACGCGATGTTCCCTGCCCCGCCGGGTATAAGGAGACACTAGCACTCGCACCTGGATTGAGCTGTTATTACTTTTCTTCTTCATAGCCATTATTATCGCTTCTCGCAAACATCATCTTCACCCTACTGCCAACCGCAATCACTAATTTGTGCCAAGAGCGCTCGAAATTTGATTCTGCCTCCTAATTATTCCTCGTGCAGCGGCAATGTCGAAGAACCCCAAACACTCCATGTGCTTCAAGACGAAGAAGGCTGTCGCCGAATCTGAGCTCAGGAAGGTTTTGGGGAACAAGTTCGGTTCCTTGCTCTGGAGGCTGCAGGTATGTGTATAACCGACTTGACGAGCTTGTTCAGGGAGCTATGAAAGTCGGCATACCTAGATCTTAAGCTGACAATGAACGGTAATAGCCTGAGTCTGATGGATTTACCTGGCGCCTGGAGTACCCAAGGGAAGAAATATCCGAGGTAAGTCTACTATTTTTGACAAATCCCTCCAGCGTCTAGCGATATATTGATTTCTGACTTCATGTTCTCCAGAACGAAATTGCGCAGATTGTGACCGATGCGGGTGGCGAGATGGAGTCGTTCCAAAAGGGCTTCATGGAGTCGTCGCAAAAGACCGAGTAAACGAGGCCATAATTCGTGACTCGGCCCACAATAAGGAAAAAGGAAACATCCCAATTCAAAGAATGGGACATTGAGGATTTTTTTTTGGATGCTGGAGCAGCTGTGCACTCCCAGGTGCCTTACAGCCACCACCCGGACACAAGGAGAAGGGCCATCATTCGTTCGTTCTAAATCATGGGACATTAGGGATCTTATTTGGAAGTCAGAAGAGCTGGAAGAATGCACTTTTAGTGCTTTGCGCAGCCAACGACAGAAAATTGGCCATGCTTGCATTCAAATGTCACCTACCTACTTTGTGATGCCGCCCGTCCACCTGAACGCCACAAAAAAGTACCTATCATTACACTCGATGTCACAAACACGAAAATCACCCAACATGTACCTAGCCGCCTCCCTATCGCCAGATGACTCTCTCCTTAGCCCAACTGCTCCCCGCCGGGGCAAGAACTGTGATTTTCGTCCTCGATGCCTCGTGACCGCCGAATTTAGGCCCGACAAACCAGTCCACCTGTAACCTCTGGCTCTTGATCTTGGCCGGAGAAGTCACAATATTCTCGAGCACGCCAGATCGGAGGTGCAGCCAAGCCAACATCTGCGGGACTGTGGCGGCCACAGCATCCGAGTAGTCTGGCTCGGGTATCTGCACCAAAGCGTGGCGCAAGTCCCTGGAGACGCCACTGCATTTGCTGTCGTCTCGTCGGTGCAACTCTTTGGAGGCCGGCCTTCTAACTCCCCGTGGTCCCCAATGCAGTCTGTCTTTGCGCATCTGCAGGGTAGTTTTTCGCGATGAGTCCACCTTGGCCTGCATCTTCTTGATGATCACCTTAGGAACAAGCTCCATTGATGCCACGGGCTTGAGCTGCCGAGGTAAGTGGTGGTCGGGCCTGGGAAACAATTCAACTTCGAAAAGGGTGATGGTGCCGTAGTGGCCGTCGCCATATGTCAGAGCTGTGAGGTGATGCCCTGGGCCGGAGTTGAACTTGTCGATGTCGAAAATCTGCCGTTCAAGCAGCTCGAGACCGCCACGTCCATCATCGATACTTCCCGCTATGGGCGACGGGACCAAGATCTTGCGCTCCCACGACTTCCAAAGAGCCAGTAGGTCCTTGCGATGACACCAGTCGCGGACTTTGAGCAGGAAGCCCTCCAGACCACCGCCGAATCCAAAGGCCTCAATGCTGAAATTGACGCCCTTGTAAGTTGCCAAGATGGCCTCGTGGTTTCTCTCGACAAAGTTGCTGCGTGGGGCCAGGGTGCGCACTTTGAACTCGGACCACTCCATAAAGTTCGGTCCTTGAGGGGGGCCTAGGCGTTGCGCCCCGGAACGACGTTCCCGACTGGTCCATGATATGTCGGACAAGTCCGTTTCTTCTCCCTCCGATGCACTTCCGGAGACTGTTCCGCTCCGGCGTCTTCCAGGACGGACACCTTTGGCGCCCGTGTACATGTTGGTCGAGAGAAATTGCGCGCCTGATCGTGGACGTGCTCCGCCGCCCAGGTTTGGTGGCGAAGGGAGCGGACCATTGGCCTCGTCGTCCGGCAGCGACCCGAGAGCGCGCAGCAGCTCAAGTGCGGTTTCAGCTTTAAGACGAGCGTCGCGTCTGATGGCGTCGAGCCTTTCAGCGACGCGGCACCTCACACGTTCATCTTTGAGGATAGGGTCGAGAATCCACTTTAGATCTCTGTCGAGGGTCTGCACTTCGACCATGAGCTCGCGCGCCCGCTCCGCCCTTTCACGTTCCCTGATTTCCCGCTCCATGTGAAGTTGTCGCTCCCTCTCGCGTTCTCGCTCCCGCCTGTGAAGTTCTCCCTCCCGATCCTCTTCTCGATCCACCCTCGTGAAATACTCCTCGGAACGGTGAACGTGGTGCGCCCGTGGAGGGCGCTCAAAACCCTGTCTCCGGATGGGAATGAATTCGTCGTCGTCATCGTCCTCGAATCTGCGTGACATTTCGTCCCCAGACATTTTTGGAGTTTTGTCAAAGACCTAGGTTGATATTGTGGTGGCGGATTGGTGTTGATTTTGAAGAGCAAAACGTCATTCCGAGGACAGGGCACGATTTCGGGTCCACGGCCCATGGCGCAGACTCGACATTTTATCTGCTCGACAGGTTCGCAAGGCTGCGTTATCGTCATCTTGGTGCATCTTGCACTCTGCCTAGCTGCCCCTGCGCCCCTCAACTACTCGTTTGGGATCTGTGGCACAGCAATCCCGACGATGGCAGTGCTCACATCGTCGCCAATGAGGGGCAATGTGCACTCCCCAGCTGATGAAGGTGGGGGGGGTTAGGGTTAGAGTATGTGTGGCGTCAAGGGGCTACGCACGGACGCTGGTGCATATTCCCCACTTTGAAATAAAAAGCCCCACTTAAATAAAGTTTGAACCAATCAGATTAAAGGAACGAACTTGCCGCCAAACTGTGGTTCGATTGTGGCTAGTGCTAGGGTGTTGGGACACGCCACACCCAAAATTTGGTTGCGCTACTATCTTGGCGCGCCAGCGCCCACTTTATTCCGTAATACACACACACACCATTACATAATACACCTGAGAAAGACAGTCTGAGCCACTGAGATAAGGTGGAGATGGGGCCATCAAAAACACTTGCATGGAAGTCAAAATGCAAGTGGAGTCATCAAAGGCAAGTTAAAATGCAAACTGAGGTGGAAGGCACATTGGGGCAGAGTATGTAAGACAGGTAACTGTATGTGACCCCTCGTTTATCCAAGGCCTTTCATGTAATTCTCTCTTCAGTGGGAGCTAGAAACATGGCCCGCCTTCTCGGCTGCATCCCTTCGCATCCACACTTCCCCAATGGGATCGCCATCTTCTCCGACGCAAACCCAGTCGCCAATGCCATGCACCTTGGGAGCGATACGCAAGCCTCTGCCTCCACCGCCAATAATCAAATTTCCCGGGCGATACTTGTCGTCTTGCTGCATCCGTCGAATCACACTGCCATGAACCCTCGCGTTTTCGGGGATATCTCTTACCTCGCCACACGGCAGGGGCCATCTTATAGGCTTCCAGGACCCGTCTTCCAGGGACAGATCCAATCTCCGGAATGGCAGGTACTCCATCGTCTTCCACCCCAGCACCGTCGTCCAGCCCAGTCCGCAGTCAAACATGAGCGAGTCGTGGATCCGCGCCGTGTGGGCTTTGTGCATCATTTCCTTGAACGAAAGCGGCGGTCCATTCGCTCCATTATCGTCGTTGGAAGCCTCTGATACGTCGGGCTTCTCTGGGTCGCCGAACTGCGGCGTTTGGAGGTTGGCGTTCTGGAACAGCTTCGGCGTGCTCGAGCCGGGACTTCGCACCATGATGCCTGGAATGGGTTGCTGGTCTTGTGCCGACCGCTGCTTCTTCTCTGCATCCGCATCCATCTCGTCAATCACGTCAGCGCAGCCCAGCTCCCGCACCTTGTCAAGGTCGAACTGCAACCCAGCCCGCATTGCCTCGCGTACCATCCATGCGAGCGGAACATGGCTTGCTGACTTGGTCCCGGGAACAGTCTCCCATCCGCCGCCGATATCACCATGTCCGCCAGCGAACCAGACCTCATCGATATTTTGGTCAGTCTCGTCCTCCGACTCGGCCATTGAGGGAGCATCATCATCTTCGTCGTGGGGGTGGGGTGCGACCGACAACTCGGACTGTGCGTCCGTGTTTGGGCTTTTGTTTGCAGAAGCGTCAGTTACACGACTGTGACGAGACCGTGCTGAGTGCGACCGAGTACGATAAGGAGCCATATCTTCAGGTACGGCCAACGTTGGGCGACGACCACGGCCGGTGTGCGACTGTCCTTTGTCCAGATTCTTCACCATGGCCGAACTTGCCCGCCTACGATACTTTTCGTGTATCTCGTGCAGCTTCTGCTGGGCGTGGTTGCGTCCCTTGCCTTTCTTGGGGCGGTCGGTCTGGTAGATCAGGTCCTGCCTGAATTTGGCCCGCCGTTCGTCAATGCTAACGGCGTGTCGGATGACTTTGGCCGACGTGCGCGCTGTATAGGGGAACTTGCTACGTTCCATCCACGCCGTCTCAAAGCGGGGCACACTGTTCACCGTGTCGAATAATCCCAGAAAGCGAATGCGGCGAACCGGCCGGGAGAAGGTTTCGCGGAATCCCTTCAGGAACGCGTACATCTCTTTCTTTTTCTGAAGTCCTTCGGGTGAGTTGTTGCTCCGGCGGCTCTGCCAGGTGGAGAACGCCTTCCATGCAAACGCAACCATTTCCTCATTGCCGTGCGAGAGGAGCCCGACATAATCGAGCATTTCTGCCAAGAACCGAGCAATATACGCGCCACGTGAGAAGCCAAAGATATAAATCTCATCGCCAGGGCAGTAAAATCGCATGAGGAACCGATATCCTCCCACAACATGCTGGTCAAACGAGGAGCCAACTGCCGAATCTCTGGCCTTCATGTACCAAGATTTCATCCTGGCGACAGCGCTGGTGTGGGTAAGGCTAGTGGACACAACATATGTACCAATACCAGCTTGTCAAGGTCAGTTCAATATGCCAATGTGAGTTGCGCAAACACTAAACGTACGCTGATAGTAGTGATCTAGCGTGGTCGTTAGCAATGGTGATGCGCAGGCCCACAGGGAAGACTTACACTGATCATCTGCAGTCCTGTCAAGCATCCGAAATATCTTCAGGATGTTGCTGTCGCTGTCATCGCCGTGGAACTTGTTTCCCGTTCCATCGAAGCATAGGACAATCTTTCGGGGTTTTCGCCTCGAAGTGCGATTCTGCTTATTATCCTTTTCTCTTTCCATGACGCTGGTGGGACGAGATGGCACCTGGTTTGAAAAGTACTCCTCGTGAGATTCGTTATTTGGACACTCGGGGCCTGGCGGTTCAGGTTTGGTTCCCCATAGGTTGTGATGGTGATCATGACCACCAGGTGCGAGATGGAAGGTGTCCATATTTCTACGCAATTGCCGGTGGATGGACGGCCGAAGGGGTGCAGGGCTGAGGGGAACACAGAGGTCTGGGTGAGTGTTGTTACGGGAGGGGGGCAGAGCAGCAGGACACAACACTGGTAACCTTTCACAGCAGCAGCATTCCGATGACACCATCACATCCACGATCCATTCTTTTATCATACCAACCCAAGTCCATCCCCTCCAACTTTACATGCAAGCTTCCGTCATCTTGTCTCTGAACATTAGCGATGCCACCGTGGAAGAGCCAACATAGTGCTCCCAGCCCCGCTTCCCAGCCCGCCACCGGCCACACCTTCTGACCCCTCACAGGTTTCTCACGTTTTCATTCGAGGAGGCTCGGGTCCTCAACTGACCGGCAATGGTGGTTGCAGGACGATCACTCGAGGAAACGGACCGTATTACACCCGTGCCGGGGCTCGGAGGCCGGAGACCCGTCGAAACCCCGATGGCGCTGGTCACTGGCGTCATCATGATTGGTTGATTGGAAAGACGTTCTCGCCCAGTTTGGCCCAAGTGAGACATTGATTGGCCACCGTGCTCATCGGTAAAAAAAATATGCTGCAGCTCGGACGAATCGAGTCTTTCAGCTGGTATGCGGTCTGCAAGGGAGACGCAATTCTCTGTGTCATGAGGTCCCCGGCAATGGCGACTACAGCGGCTCTCCCAGTTAACAGGCATGAAGCTTGTTGGCTTTGCTTCAGCCCAGCCTGCACAAGATCGAGACCAAAGGCCCCGGCCCGCTCGCTGGTTCGACGGCTTCCTCTTAGCTTCCGGCTGCCGGTCGACGCGAAGAGTGGGTCGACTCCATTTCCAAGACCAGAAAAGAGAGCTGCACGTCGATCTATCTACTCTACTGGGCGCTGTCCTTCATTGGACTCGGGTCTTCCCTGGCGATTTGTCCTGTTCCAGCCGCGTCTCCACGGATCCGCGCAGGGAGCAATCGGATCCCTTCTTTTGCGCGATATCCCTGTTGACCATCATCCGACCCTACAATTTACGGGCGTTCACAACATTATGCAGTGCACGCTGCGCTTTGCATCAACATGAGGGAGAGCTCTTGGGTCGCAACCCACCCACCTGCCCTTCGTTCTCTTACGAATTACTCTTGCTAACGCGGTTCGATAGGTTATTTGAGATGGAGTATTGTTCGATGGTATCTAGTAGGAATCGAAAACAAAGGGCTCGTCGGATGCTGTGCAAGAAATTATGCTTCATTGTGACTAGGCGCCGTTCCCGCGTGTCCCTTTGTGCAATCCATGCCGGCTTCGGCCCTGCGTAAGTAACCGCCTCCCAGCTTTGGCTGTCGGCTTGGCGACCTGCTCGTTGTCCGTAGAAAGGTGGGGAATCGATTATCGACCACTCCGGGGAGCTGCGGTAAGTTTACCCCACCTGGCTTGCATGATGGCTTTTGACCAGCTCTCATGAAGTGAGACAAATGACCAATGGTGGCCGGTTTGGGGGGGTTGGGGGACCGACCACGATAACCAGCACAGGGGTGACATCACACAGACCCAAGAGAAGCTATGAACCCCCAGATGTTCGTCGAGGTCCTGGTCCCCTCTTTTGAGTCTTGACTTCCCGACGGTCCTCCTGCTCTCCGGCGTTGCGTGCCTTTGCCTGCCTTGATTCTCCTGTATAATAGTACTTCCTGCAGAACGTCTTCTGTACGCTTGGAGAATTTGCCGGTCCAAGACGCCGCTCTTATTGCTCGCGATGTCCTCCTACCACAACGGTGTCTCGGCCACCAATGGAGTCAATGGCGGCTCCAAGCAAACGAGCACCGCCAGCTCAATCGATTCTGGCGAAAAGCTCGCGACTCACGCCAAGCCCAAGCCCGTCCCTCTCAAGCTGAAGGCCACCACGGCCGACCGCCAAGGAGTCGCCAATGCCTTTGAGCGCCATGGACAAATCATCCATGCCGTCGTCCAGCCTTTGCCAAACCAGGGAGGTGCTGGCACCTTCAGCGAGAATAAGAAATGGGGACGGCTTAGGGACGATCTGAAGAACTTGAGGATTACTGGTATACCCCAATGGCAACCAATGGCTCTTTAAAGATTGACAAAGGCTGATATCCGCGTGCAGACTACAAGACACTCAAGAAGGTGCTCATGACCAAGTTGAAGGGCGAGCAGTTGTCGGACGACAAAACCATGATCATGGAGTCGGTGATCCAGCTCGTCTCTAACCTGCCGAGCCATTCCAAGATCAGGGTCGAACTTACGAACACCTTCCTCGGCGAGCTCTGGTACAGCTTGGAACACCCTCCGTCTCTCTTTGTGGGCGAGAAGTTCCACTTCCGCCAAGCTGATGGGTCATACAACGTGCGTATAACGAAAATGCGAATGGTGGAGAGAGAGGAGTGTTGACATGTTGCAGAACATCATGTACCCTCAGCTCGGGGCTGCCGGGACTTCATACGCGCGGTCCGTCAACGCTAGCGTGCTGCGACAAGGAGCTCTGCCCGACCCTGCCCTCATTTACGACTCAGTTATGAAGCGCACCGAGTATAAGAAGCACCCCAACAATGTTTCGAGCGTCTTGTGGTACTGGGCTAGCATCATTATTCATGGTATGCCTGATACTCGTCGCTGCCACGTTTCCAGTCACTGACGCGGATGACGCAATGACAGATCTGTTTTGGACCGACTACCGCGACATGAACAAGTCCAAGACATCGTCGTACCTGGACCTATCTCCACTGTATGGAAGCAACCAGGAGATGCAAAACACGATTCGCACCTTCAAGGATGGCAGGCTCAAGCCCGATTGCTTTGCTGACAAGCGCCTCCTTGGCATGCCGCCTGGAGTTGGTGTCATCCTGATCATGTTCAACCGCTTCCACAACAACGTCTGCGAGAAGCTCATTGCTATTAACGAGGATGGAAAGTTCACGCCGCCCTCGCCAACACTCGGGGGAGAGAAGGCCGAGGCTGCATGGAAGAAATATGACAACGATCTCTTCCAAACTGCGCGGCTTGTCACCTCTGGTCTGTACATCAACATCACGCTGATTGACTATGTGCGAAATATTGTCAACGTAAGTTGCCGCCAACCATGAAATGGCTTTGACCTGGTTGCTGACCACGCTGTAGCTCAATCGTGTTGATACCACTTGGACACTGGATCCTCGCCAAAATACTGGCATAGACGCCGGCACCAAGAAAGGCGCTGAGCGTGGAACCGGCAACGTTGTGTCGGCCGAGTTCAATCTTTGCTATCGATGGCATTCGTGCGTGTCGGACAGAGACGACAAGTGGATCGAGGATTTTTACTACGAGCTGTTCAAGAAACCAGCTTCCGATGTCAGCGTCCCTGAGCTGATCATGGGATTCTCAAAGTTCGAGGCTATGATTCCCGAGGATCCCCTCCAGCGGCCATTCAATAAGTTCAAGAGAGGCGCGGACAACAAGTTTAGCGATGATGATCTGGCCGAGTGCATGACCTCTGGCATCGAGGATTGTGCCGGCTCGTTCGGGGCCCGTAACGTCCCCGGCTCCATGCGTGCCATTGAGATCTTGGGTATCATTCAGGGGCGAAAATGGAATGTCGCCGGTCTGAACGAGTTTAGGAAGCACTTCGGGCTGAAGCCATATGAGACTTTTGAGGATATCAATTCGGATCCTGCGGTCGCGGGATCGCTTCGTCATCTCTACGACCATCCCGACTTTGTCGAGCTTTACCCCGGTCTGGTTGCCGAGGAACATAAGCAGCCTAAGGTCCCTGGTGTTGGCATTGCGCCGACGTACACCATCTCCCGGGTTGTGTTGTCAGATGCCGTGTGCCTCGTCAGAGGCGACCGCCACTACACAACGGACTACAGCCCGCGACACCTGACTAACTGGGGATATAATGAAGCGCAGTACGACCTCAACATCAACCACGGCTGCGTGTTTTACAAGCTGTTCATCCGTGCACTCCCTCATCACTTCAAGAACAACTCAGTTTACGCACACTACCCCATGGTGATCCCCTCAGAAACAGAGAAGATCCTCAAGGACCTCAAGCGCGCCGACCTCTTTGACTTCACCCGTCCCGCCAGAATTCCTGGCAACACCGAGGTGACATCGTACAGTGGTGCCAAGTATATCCTGGAGAGCCAAGACAAGTACAATTCGATCTGGCACGATGGTCTCGAGGCCATCATTGGCCAGAGCGGCGGTGGGAAGCTCCGTCTCTCTGGGGATTCTGCGCACCACGACAGCCAGCGTAAGACAGTACACCAACTACTGTCCACAACTGAGTGGCACTCGCAGATCCGGTCCTTTTACGCCAAGATCACGGACCAATTACTCTCAGCCAACAGCTACAACGTCGGTGGCCGGCGGCTCATCGATCTGGTTCGCGATGCCGCCAACATTGCTCCTGTCCACTTTGCGTCCCAGGTTTTCAACCTGTCTCTTAAGACTAAGGAAGATTCCAAGGGAATTTACACTGACCACGAGTTGTACGCCGTTCTCGCAGTCATCGCGTCCGCTATCTTCCACGACTTAGATCCCGTACAGACATACCCCGTGCGGCAAGCCGCCAAGACCGTTGCGATCCAACTTGGGTCTGTCATCGAACGTAATGTCAAGAGTCCCAAGGCAAAGAAGAATGACCCGCTCAGCGGGTACGGCTCCGGTTTCATCAAGGCACTCTCCAAGTCTGGTCTAAGTGCCTCTGATATCACGTGGAGCCAAGTCCTGCCGACGGTTGCCGCGCTGGTGCCCACCCAGGGTGAATTGGCAAGTGCTTTTGGGTCATGCTATCTGGGTTGTGTTCATTTCGCTAACATACTGTCTCCAGTTTTCCCTTGCTGTGGACTACTACCTCTCCCCAAAAGGCACTTCCCACGTTGATGACATTCATGCTCTGGCCAAGCAACCCTCGTCCGACGCAACTGACGCACTTCTCCTGGGCTACGCACTTGAGGGTGTGCGTCTGTCTGGTTCATTCCGCTCGTCCCACGTGGCTTCTGTAGGCGACGTCATCGAAGAAGACGACGGAAGCGAGATTTCGGTGCAGCCCAAGGATCGCGTGTCTGTCAACTTTGTAAGCCCTCGCCGTCCTTCCACGGTCCCGACTGAAGTTAGACTAATAAAAGATGTAAAGGCCAACGGCGCCAAAGACCCCGCTCACTTCCCCGATCCAGACACTGTCAACCCTCGCCGCCCCGTCGACAAGTACCTCCACTTTGGGGCGGGACCGCACACGTTCCTTGGCCGTGAGGCCAGTCAGATTGCTCTGACTGAGATGTTCCGCGCCCTTTTCCGGCGCAAGAACGTCAGTCGCGCTCCCGGCCCGCAGGGCGAGCTGAAGAGGGTTGCCACCGCCGCTCCGGGCGAGGCGGCGTCAGTTTCGTATCTGAGGGAGGACTGGGGCGCGCTGACGTCGTTCCCGGTCACCATGAAGGTGACGTGGGATGAGGAGTAGTAGATGAACATGAGCCATTACCTATGGTGTGTTTGGGATGAGATATCTTCGGGTCGTGGGGGATGATTGTGGTTTTGTAATGATGAAAGTGACCCTAAGTAAAAGTGACGTCTGAGTTCGATACCATTTTGCTTGTTTGGACGCCTTTTTTGTGGTTTTTTCTTCCGTCAATCAGCTGGCTGTATCTTTGGCTTTTTGCGCCATGTCATGTCAACCATTCAAAACAGTATAATGATGTCTGCTTCTCCATGACCAACTTCTGCAACTGAACAAATAAGTGAAAGGGATGTCAATTAGTTGAGAGAATAAGCATTTTGAACCCGGTTTCCATTATGGGTCTTTGAGCAACATTGAAGTTAATTACCATAATAAAGTCGAAAATGGCCAGAAATCCTAACCCTACTCAAAGTTGTTCAACTCTTTTCCCAAGGTTGATGAGCAAACGGACTTGGATCTTCGTTTCATCATTGGTTGTCTGCATTCAATTCACACTTTTGGATACCCGGGAAGTGCACTCGGCTAGATGCACTTGTTAAGTCAAGGCCGAGATTGTTCAGTGCTCTTTCACTCGATTTGTGCCCCACCCGTCACTTCAAAGAGCTGAATCAGTGTCATGGAAGGAACGACGACCCCAGCGCACACCTACGAGGTATCCATTGGTTTTCATCCTTTGATGCAGTTCCTTCTTTTGAAGGGTGAGTCGATCACATTCTGTATCTTTGACAGTTGAGAGAAGAGACCTGAAGCAATGGTTGGTCAATTCGGGATTTTTCGTTGCTTGTTCTAAGTTAAATTAATCTATATTTTCTGCCCCCTAAATCCTCCTATCCTAGATAGGTATTAACTTTAACCCTTCCCGAATTGGCTAGTGTGTCCTTTAGGACAGGGGGAACCAAGCAAGCTTTGACCTTGAAGCTAACCAACTAAAACTAGCAGATGGCAGAAAACCACTAGGATCTATACTTATAGCTGGCTGCTAAACAAGTCTTTTTTATAAAGAACTTGTCCAACCCAATTTATAAGTGAAGCTTTATAACAAATAATCCTTTCTATAGCAGCGTATAAAAATAAACCTCTAACTTTTCCATCTCTCTAATTCTATAGCCTTTTATAACTCTTCTTTATTCCAATCTTTTATTAAATAATTTCCTATATTTATTGGATATAAAATATTTAAGTTAAACCTATAGGTAATAGGCTTAGCAAGTTAATTTATTATTTTTTTATTTATTGTTATAAAGCCCTTTTTAATATAATTAAGCTTATTGTACTAAGTAAGCCTGCTAAAGTATAGCTTTAAATTGTTAATATAAAGTTTGCACTTTAGATTAGGCTAAAATGTATATTTTATAATATATATTTATAAAGTAAGCTTATTTATAATTTTCTAAGGGTTTATTTATTTGAAGTTAAACTTTAAGTAATTAATGCTAGGTTTGTTATTAACTTTTTATACTTACTAATTTTTTATAAAAATTTGAAGGATTATTTCTTTAGCAAGATTTTTTTTTAATTTTGCAATATAACATTTAGCTAATTGTAGTTAAATTTTAGCTTTTTTGTTAATATAAGTAAAAGTTTTTTTTTATGTATTTTTGTCCTTTTTATCGTTATTTAATAAGGTTTTTTCTAATTGTATTGTAATATAATTTTTAATAATATTTAATAAGATTTGATTGTAGGTAAGGTTAAATTTTAAAAAAGCTTTGGTTAGCGAAGTGCTTAAGCTTTAAAAATATTAAGTATTAATATTAATAATTATAAATACTAGTGTAATATATTAACTAATTAAATTTTAATTATAATTTTTAACTGCTTACTTTATAATTTAAGCTTTAATTAAATGAATATATTTTTTGGAAAGTTTAATAGAAGTTGAATATAATATTAAGCAAAAAATTATTTTAAACTTATAATTTTTTATAATAAAGATTAGAATATAATTTTTAAAATAATTGCTATTATTAGAATAAGTTTGTTTTAGCTAGCTAATAATAGAAAATTAGATTTTTAAAAATATTATTGCAATTATATATGCATTTGTTATTAGTAAGGATTATATAAAAATAAATTAAAAGAAGTAGTTTACCCTAATTAAAATATATTTGGAATTATTAATTATAAAAGGAGTTAATAAATTTATAAAATTTATACTAAAAAGTATTATAAAAGTAAAAATAGTTATAGTTTATAAGTTTAACTTTTTTATTTTTAGGTTGTATTATTAGCAAACTTTGTAAAATAAGTAAAATATTTGAATATTAGCTAATTAAATTAGCTATTAAAATTAACTACGTAGTTTTTTTATAATAATAAAGCTAGAAAAATAGCTATAACTATTATAAGCCTAATATATAAGGGCTACTTGTTAAAATAAAAGAATATATTTTACTAATAATTTATTTACTTTTAAATAATGTAAAACGTTATATAAAAAATAAAATTAGAGAAATTAACACTTTATAAATTATTTCCAAGCTTATAATAAATCCGTAATTTTATTAGAATTTTAAATTAAAAATTTAAAAATATTAAAGTATTATCCTTTTTTATTCTTATATTAAAATAAAATATATTAAAGTTATACGCTAGCTAATTTTATTAAATTAGTAAAGGGTAACCTAATTGCTATTTAAAGTTTTCGTATTTATATAAAAGGAACTTTTATATTAAACTTTATATATTTTATTATTAATTTATTTTTAAAATTAAAAGCTAAAACATTTTAAAATAAACTTTATAACTAAAATATTTTATTTGCAATTTTAATAATTTTATTTGTATTTAAGTAATAATAGAAATTAATATTAAACTTTGAAATTTTATTAATTTATTTACTAACTTTTAAATAAATAAATGCTAAGTTTATTATAGTTTATATAATAGCTAAATAATTAGTATATATATAAATAAAATATTTAAAAGTTTATATTATTTACTATATTTTTTTTAAATACTTTATTATTATTAATATTTCTTTTTTTAGAATAGTATAACGTAATTTAGAATTAAATAAAGTAAAAAATATAAATAAGTTAATTTTAATGTTAATAAAGTGCTTTTTTTTAATATAAATAGTTTTTAATAGCAACTTTTTACCTAACTAAAATATAACTCTTTCCAATCTAGTTTAATTAGTATTACAAGTAATATAAAAGCTTTTATTATACGTAGGTTTGCAAATAGCGTTTTTTTTAAATTAAAATACAAATTCTCTAAACGATTTTAGCATAAATTTCCGTCTACTTTAGAATTTCTCTTTCTTTCTATTCTATTTAAACAAACTTCTTTTTAACGAAGGTAATTTTCCTAATTTTGTTAAAAAAAGCTAATTTAAATTTGCAAATTAAGTTTACTTATTTTAAAATATATTAGCGTAAAAATAGAGTAAAATAAACAAATTGCAAATAATCTTCCCAAATTTTTAAAAAATTCTTTACTTATTCTTCAGCCTATTTTTTAAACTTGCAGCAATATTTCTAGTTAAGCAAAATTCGTTCTAATTTAAAGGAGAATCCAATTGTTTTTAGCGTTTTACAAAATAAGCTTATTTTCGTTTTACAAAGCAAAATTAAACTAAAACCAATTCTAAAAAAATAATATTTTATTAAAAAATAGAAATATATTTAAAAGTTAAACCTAATTAAATAATAGTTATTAATATAAATAGCAAGTATGTTTTAATAAGCGGGATTAAAACCTAATATTAATAGTTTTATAAAAAACTAATTTTAATTTACTTTCTTATTGCTTTTTTCCAAGTGCTTATTAATAAGTATTAGCAAGAGTTGTATAATTAGGAAAAGTGCTAGAAAAACCTTTAATAAAGAAGGCTTTAAATTGAAAAAGCGTTAATAACTTATTATATTTTTAGGTTTAATTATAATTAGTTTAAATAATATTGTATTACTATATTAAAAGCACTTTTAAAACGAGGGTATAGGACGAAGGAGTAAAAAACCAAATGCTACGTCCTTATAGCGAGCGTAAGTTATTAGGGAGTTTTTAAAGCCTTAAGGTATATAGTAGTAATACTATTAGCTTTGTAGTGTTTGAAAAGCAATAGCTTACTTATCGCTGTTACGAATAGAAATAGCTTAATATTTATTTTTAGCGTTTATTTTACTATAATATATTAGTTGTCTAATATATAGGTTATTAATATCTATGTCTATATTGTAATATAAGTACTATAATTTAATATTATTATTATTAATAGGGCAATAATTATAAACTATCCTTAATAGCTTATAAAGTTTAACTTAAAATAAAATGTGCGTAATGTAAAAACTATTATTTTAAAAAATAATTCCTAATATTTCTATTATAGAAAAAATAATTTAAGTATATTCTTTATTAATTTAAAAGTATTTTAAAGTTTAAATAATTTTTAAAGTTAAACTAGGAATAAAATTAATTAGGTACTTAATAATATTTATAGTAATAAGTTCTTTAAAAATTATAGTAAAAAACTCCTTCCAAGTATAATATAAGCATTTAGCTAGTTTAACTTTATTAGGAATGTTTGTAAGTTTATTAAGCAAAATCTTTTGGGTTTTAAATTACAAATTAATTGTATTTATAAGGCTAGTTAAAATTTTTCATTTTTGCAAGCGTTTTCGAATTTTAAAAAGGTCCTCCTTTAAATTTAGTTTCCCTATACAAAACTACTTGTACCCTTCTTTATAATTATAAATAAAAACCCCTTTAAAATTTTTGTTAATACCTTTTTTACTAACCTTAACGATATATATTTTATATTAAAGACTTATAATATTATTAACTAAAAATTTTAGGTTATTACGAAACTTATTAGAAAATTTACAAAAATTTAGTAATAATAAAGTTTGCTTACTATATTATAAAAAATTTAACTTATTCTAACTTATTATAACTTTATTATTTTCAAAAGAAGTTTTATAATTATAAAAAGTACAATCTATTCCTCGATTACTACCTACATACTGAAAGCAAGCACGGGTGTTTTCATCCAATATAATAATAACTTTGCCTACTAACTCCAAAAAGTAGCGCTGGTAATTATGTATGCTAATGTAGTAAGAGCTACCTACTAGTATTAACTAATATTTTTAACTATCCGTATACAGGTTTCCAGGTTCAAGGGTTGTCAGGCAGGCTAGGGCTGGATTTTACTAACCCGTAGTTAACAGCCACGTAACCCAACTTTGCAGGACATTGCGCTCCAATGCTATAGTGTAACGATTTGTAACGACCTTATTAACATAAAGATTTATAAGTTTAATTTGTATTACAATTAGTATAAACTATTATAGTGAAAAAACTAAGAAATGTGCTACCTATGCTATAAGTATTATACTTATTGTTAAAGCTAATAAAATAGTAGAAAAGAAATCCAAATAAAATTGAGTTATAATTCCAAATAAAAAGGCTAACTTCCTTTTTTAATTTTTAATATTATATTTTAGTATAAAAATACTATAATTATTAACTTGGTTGTTTTATTAAATAGTATAAAGCTAGATAGTGTAGAATTTTTTTAAATTTAATAATATAGATTTGTAAATAGCACTTTGCGCTAAGATAAACTTTGGGTTAATAATAAATAAAAGTAACCAAAGGGATTTAAAGTATTGCTAAAAAACTAAAGGATTTAGAAGAGTTGGTAGCTTTATTTTTATATTTATTATAAAAAAATTCTTTTTAAAAAGTAGTGTTTTAGTAAAATAATAATAATTATAATTTATTAATAAGTTATTTTAAATATTTTTGAAAGTTTGAAGTGTTTATTTAGTTTTCTCTATAGGGTTAGAAAATAATAGATTAGTTTGCATCTTGCTTAATAATTTCTCTTTTCTTCCATTTCTAGCCTAATTATACTAGTTTAAAAAGTTTTTTTTAAAAATTTTATATTACTTATTTAAATTAGTATAAGTTTAAGTTTTATAAATAGTAAAATTTAAATATTATTATTTTTTAAGTCGTTATCCTTATTATTTAGCTTTAAACTTAGCAAGTTAGCAAACTTAATTATAGTTAATAATGTTCAAATAGTATTATAAAGTTAAACTTTATCCTAATCTTTAAAGTATTTGGATTCGTCGTTATCCCTACTATTATTATTGTTTTTATTAAAGCTAATATTAATAAATAGGTACTTAGCTAATTAAAGGAAAAACGAGACTGTGCTTTTATATTTATTTCTACCTTAAATAGTAAAAAAATAAAATCTCCAATTTTAAATTGCATTTACTTTTAAGTATTAAAACTAAAAGAGAAGCATATTAAAGCTATTTTTATTATTATAAACAAAAGCTATAATAATTATTAATATTTTTTTTATAATAATATTTATAATAATATAGTGCTTAACTTAATTAATTTTATTATTAGCTAATATAACTTTTTATAAAATAAATAGAAATTAGGGAGCTAAATTTAGCTATTAATAAAAATTTAAGCTAATGTATTTAACTATTACTTTATTGTTTAATATTAAAGTTTAAGTAAATAAACTATTAACTTCTCTTTTAATAAATTTAATTATAATTATTCTAATATTCTTTTAAAATAAAGCTATATTATAATATTTAGTTAATATATAATAAAAATAAGTTTTAATATTAGCTTTTAGCTTAGCAATAATAAGATTGCTAAAAGTAACATTTTTCCTTTTTTTGCTATAATTAATATATATTTTTAATAAAATAAATTAATTTAAATTAGCTTTAAAACGAAAGGCTACGTTTAGAACTTGCAAAAAGTTAATAAAAATAGTAATTTTTAATAAAACTTTACTAATATTTAAAAGCTAAATATTATATTTTTTTATAGCAATAATATAAAAATAAAAGCAATGCTTTTAAATATCCAATTTATTATAAACTTTATTTAAAACTTTATTTATATCCTTAATATTATAAGGGCCTAACTCTTTAAAAAATAAAATTAATTTAAGTAGTTTAGCAATTGTAATAAGCTTTAGCTTAAAAACAAAAAGTGTTTTTTTAAAAATAAAAGGGGCTAAGGGTATTTAAAGAGTTTTAGCAATTAGTATATCTTTAGAAATAAGAATTATTATTACTTTAGAAGAAGGTAAGGGAAGTGTTTCCCTAACCTTAAACGTAGCTATTTCGCCAAAACGTTAAAGAACAATAAGAGTTACCTTTGTTATTTTAGCGTTATTATTATAAAAAGGCAATTAAATTAAATATTTTTATTGCTTAAATAATATTAATAAAGCAACTTCTAATTTATTAATATATTTGCTATTACTATTAAATATAAGAATAACAATTCCTTTTTTAAATAAGTTTATTTTATAATATTTTCCAAGCTTAATAGCTAAAAGAGCTATTATTAATAGTAAAGCATTATAATGTTTAAACGTTTTCTTTTTTTATTTTACTTTCTTTTTATTCTTAATATTTCCAAAAGCTATAAGTTCTCTTTACTAAACTTTAAACAAAATATTACAAAGTTAAATGCTTTTAAACTAAATTTAATTAACAAATACTATTAAAACTACTATATACTACTTAATAAGTTTTTAGTTTTAGCTTAACTTATTCTTAATCTTCTTTTTAACTTCCTATTTAAAATGCTTTTCCTTATTGCAATTTTTAACTTTATAAGAAACCTTTAGGTAAAGGCACTTTTAAAAACTATAGGAACGGGGATCTTAAGTGCTACAATTATTGCAATAAAGAGTTTAAAGGGGAGGTCTCTAATTCGAAAAACGTAGTTAATAAATAGTACTACTTATAATTAAACGTTAGAATAAGCGCGCAAAAAGTAGTGCTTAAGTTGGGTGCTTTATTGCTAACACTATAAATAAATCTACTATAATTTTAGTAACTTTGCTAATATCTTTTATTAAAAACTTATACTTATTATTATTAAAGTTGAAATTTTTATTTTTAAACAAATTAAAAGGTTTGCTAAATAATACTATGCAAACTATAATATTATTATAAATATTGTAATAAAAACAAATTTAAGCTAAATTTTAAACTTTATAGCGTTTTAGAACAATCTTGCCCAATATTATTAAATAATTTTTAATATACTACTTAAAGCTAAAGCCATTCTTGCTATCCAATATTTTAGTAAGCAGGTTTCTTGCTAATATTTTCTTATAATTAAACTTAGAAAGCTTAGTATACAACTTATTAGTTCGTTTAAAGTGAATATTTAATATTTCTCCTTTTTTTTTAATAAAGTTAAAAACGTTTATTAAAATAATAAAATCGTTATTAATATATTTAAATTTTAAAAAGCAAACTAAAAATACTATTTACAATTAAATAAAATCGTTCTTTTTTATAATAAAAACCTTTATTATTAATTATAATTTAGCTTTTTTTTTTAATCTTTATTTAAAATGGAATTTTAAAATTAAATCGATTTTATTAGTAATAATATTATTAAAGGCAATGTTTGCCTTAATAATATTAAAGTAGTTTTAAACAAACTTATATCGCTTATTAAAAGAAGTTAGCTACGTATTTATAATAAAAATTTAACGTTAAATTAGAATTAATAAAACTATAATTTTTAAAAAGAAAATTAATAATATTAATAGTAATGCAAATTATAATAAAACTTCTAAATATTTCTAAAATAAAAAAAGCAATTTTAATAACAAATTAAATTCTAATAGGCTATCCAAATAATTATTTTGCTACTAAAAATTTAAAGAGAAAAGCAATTTTAAAATTTTTTTTTTAAATTAGTGAGCTATTAAGTAATTATTATTTTCTACGTATATTTAAATTTTTAAAATTAAAAGCTTACTAATTTTATAATGTTAAAAATTAATAAAAGTAGCTAATATTAATATAGAAGTATTAATTGCAAAATTTACTAAATTAATATTAATTAATAGCTTTACAAATTAGAATAGGTTGGTAAAAGTTATACTAATAAAGTGTTTAAGAGAATTGCTACTTTTAGAATTTTGTTTAGTTAAAGAGCTTTTTAAACTATTAAGTGCTAAAAGCTTATTTTGCTTGCTAATAGGCTTGCGAAGGGTATAGGGTAATATAAAATAAACTATAATTATTATTAAAAAAAAATAAAGCCTACTAGTTCTAAACCTTAGGATAGAACTTAGTATAATTAGCTAGAAATAATTTGAATATATTATATTAGAGAATTAATAGTTTATAATTAGTTATTATAATAAAAAACTTAGTTTTAAATAACTATTAAGTATTAAATTGGGTTGTATAGTTTAGGTTTTATTATTTATAAAATTGGCTAAATTGTTAAAAATGTATATAATTAACTTATTAAAAGCTTTAATTTTTAATATTATAATAAATACTAATAAAAAATTAAAAATAATAAAGAATTTGCAAGTAATTTAATATAAATAACCTAACTAATAAGTAATTAACTAAAAAATAAAGCTTAAAAAATTTCCTAAAAAGCTTTAAATAAAAAAATAGTAATTATAAGCGTATTAAAACCACTTTATTTTTATAAACTCTTTAAAAGGCTAAACAAGAAATTTAGCTTAGCTAATTTAATAATAGTTAAGTAAGTACTATTTACTACAATATTCAAATTAAATAGAAATTTTGCATATAATTAAGTTTGCAATTTCCAAAATTTTCTATTAAAAAGTGCTTTACTATTTTATTATTTAAAGCTTAAAAAAATTTTTAATTTTTTTAAAAGTAACTTTAAATATTTAATTAATTTAAAGTAATACTTTTTCTAAATTTCTATTACTTATTTTTCTACTCCAATTTATAACAAATACTATAAGCTAATAGCTTAAAACATTTCGAAATTAATATTTTAATAATTAAAAAAACCTAAAAAAATAATTCTACTATATAAAATTTAGCTAAAATTTTAATATTATTAATTAAAAACTATTGCTAATATATAACTTAATAATATTAAACGTACTAACTTCCAAAATAAATAGCAATTTCCTCTATTAATTTGTCTATTATCTAATATTTTCTTAACTTCCTTAATAAAGCAAGTACAAAGCAATTAAAAAGCTAATGAAGCTAACTAAAAAAGTGCTAATCTCCTAATAAAGTTTTGAAATATTCATAATAAAAATTTTTAATTCTAAAAGTAATAGTAATAAATTATAATATACTAGCTATTATTTAAGCAAATAAACTCTAAATAATGGTTAACACTAAGCTACTAATTAATATAAACTTAAGCTCCTTAAAACCTGCAACTCTAAAGCCAATTAGGATTGCTAAATGCAGAAAAAGATGCGATTGCCAACTACCAATCAACTACCGCAAAAACTGCGTAAAAAGGGTTATTTCTAAGGAGCCAAAGAAAACAAAGACTAGGAAAATGGAAAAAGGTTCTAATTTAGGAAAATCGCTCTAGTAAATTAGAACTACACTGGCAGTCTCGCCGTTAGCGCTATTAAAGCAATAGTTGGTCAATTTGGGATTTTTCGTTGCTTGTTCTAAGTTAAATTAATCTATATTTTCCGCCCCCTAAATCCTCCCATCCTGGATAGGTATCAACCCTAACCCTTCCCGGATTGGCTGGTGTGTCCTTCAGACCACTCCACGTCGGCCACATCAATCAGAAAAAGCATCACTTGGCGCTCCGGGGGGGGGGATGAGATTAAACGCCATCTCCTTTCCTTTTCGTTTCTTGGTTTCATGTCATGGTTGAGGTTCTGGGACCTGTCAAATCACGACGCGTCCAGCATCGGCAGCCGACATTGGATCCCGCCCCCTCTTTTCAATAGGTTGTCTGCATGAGGCCCACCGCACCGAGCAGCAGAGTAGCAAGCCCAACGGCACCTTACATGTAGTCGGTCACATTGAGTCTTCTCTCACATTCCATCAAACGGTGGGGGGCGCAATTCTTTGAAGCCCAAGGCTCAGGCTCCCCCAAACCTCTCTGCACTTCCTTGTTGACTGTGCTCACCCACCCTCCCCCGGTCTCTCGTCCTTCCCTCCACGTCCATCTCCACACGTCCACTCGGGTCCTTTCATCATACCACGTTTTCTTTGCGTTTCGAGTCCCCAAGCTTGTATTTAACTTGGCTCAGGACCTTCATCGACTACCTTGGGTCCTTCAACTTTGCTCTGCCATTAGCCATCACCGCTGTGTTTTTGTGAGTCTCCTCCAAAGACGCCATGGCTTGGACGTCACGAAATCGTGGCAACTGGCGCGGAGGATTGTCCAACAACAGGCAACAACCCAGATCATGGAACCAACAAAACCCGAGCCCTCAGAGAGCAGGCGTCTGTCACCATTTCTTACGCGGGGATTGCCGGTTTGGATCAAATTGCAGATATTCTCACGACTCTCCCAGCTCCACTGCCGAAGCGTTATCGCCATCCTCCTTTGCATCTGAGGATCCAGACGAGGTAGAATCAAGCGAGAACTACTTCAAGTGGAGACGGATGCTTCGGCGCGTATCAACAATTGGATTCAGAAGTGTCATCTCTTCAGAGATTTGGGAGCAGGCCTTGATGATCTTGGATGGATGCAGCCGTGAGAGACAACAGCTAATGGCAAAGGACCTTGTTGATGACGATTTTGGCGGAGGAACTGTTGTTCAAGACACGATCCAGGCCTGCCTCAACCAGCAAGACGATGCCGACTGTCTCCGCACTGCAGAGCAGTTCCTCAAGGTCATTACGCATCCAGCTTTGCTTAACAGCTTGTCAATCAACACTCTTGTTGGCACCGTCTATCGCCTCTTCGGGGGCACCAATGGCGAGCAAGGCATTTCATTCCTGTCAGATCTCAGTCGGCGGTTGCCAATGAGTCGACGGGGCCATCATTATGAGGTCCTAGATGAGGTTCAGCTCATCTCGCTCGTCTCGAAAAGCCTCTACGAATTGCTGAAGCGAGAGCGAAAGTCACATATGGATGACCAGCTTCCTGAGCTTTTCAACGGTCTCGAGACCACTATCGCTAGTCTCACTCACGATTTACTTACCCCCGAGCTTCAACTTGCGATCACGAGAGTCGAAACCATGAAGAGAATGGTTGCATCCACACTTGAGCGCCTCACCAAAACAGAGAGCTCTGAGCAGTCCGCCAAGAAGCATCAGACGGGTCTAGTTCGGTCAACTTTTCCGGTTGATGTCACCATACCGGGGGGCCATCATGACAACGACTTTGCGGACATTTCCATGATTCGAATCATCCCGACACGTGGTGAAATTGTCAGTGAATACCCTGAATATCTCCCGTCGACGGACTTCACACAGCCACACTTTCTCACCGACCCTGTGATGCGACACATTGATTCGGCGTTTCGACTGTTGAGGCATGATATCTTCTCGTCTCTGAAAGATACCATCGGGGCAGTATTGGAACAAGATTCCCAGTCACAATCTACTGCCCTTCCCCCCTCGATCGCGGGCAATGTCAGAGCACACATATACGCAATGGCGAGGATCCACCAGGTCGGCATTAAGGAGAAGGCCGGGCTAGAAGCCATGCTGTCGTTTGAAGCACCGTCGCAAGTCAAGAAGCTGTCACCCCTTGCCCATCAGCGACAGTGGTGGAAGGAATCTTCCCGGCTGGAGCCTGGCTCGCTGGTATGTTTTGTTTCATCCGATACTTTCTCAGTCGACATGGCCAAGGGGTCAATCTTGCTTTTCGTCATCACCGAGAAGAACACAGAGCAAGTCTGGGAAAATACCTCGAGGGCCACGATGAAATCATGCCTTGTCTCGAAGCAGTCTAGGCCTTCAATATCCGTCAAGCTAGCCTCTGAGACCGCAAGAAACATCTTTCTCCTGAATCAAATACATCTCGGCCGTATTTCAGGACGTCTTGTCTCCATGCCGGGACTCATCCCTGAGACCTTTGTACCCATTCTGCAAAATCTGCAGCGGATGATGCGCGACGGTGACCTGCCCTTTCGGCGCTGGATTCTCCCCAACTCCGACGACTCGAACACATATGATGGGAGTCTTGTTGATATCCCCCCGCCTGCATACGCTTGCCGAGAGGGGTTTGTGTTTCGTCTGGACTCGATCACACGCGGCCGCCAAGCCTTAGTGGTGCGTCCCAGGGCCCCTGGAGGCGGCGTGGAACTTGATGCTCTTGAGGAGTGCACTGGCCTCGATAGCGGGCAATGCCAAGGCATGATTGCAGCACTGACCCGCGAGTATGCCCTGATTCAAGGGCCACCTGGTACTGGCAAATCTTACGTTGGCGTGAAGCTGGTCAGAGTTTTGGTGGATCACCAGATTCAGCATGACCTTGGTCCAATTCTTATTATGTGGGTTTTGCTTCCTCCTTAATTTGTACCAAACGTACCAGTCCTCTAACTCCACAAACAGTTGTTATACAAATCATGCTCTGGATCAGTTCTTGAAACATCTCCTGGATATTGGCATACACAGGATCGTCCGGATTGGCGGCCAGAGCCGCGCCCCAGAACTCGAAGGCAAAAATCTCCGAGTTGTCAGCCAAGTGTTCGGCAAAACCAAACAGGAACGGGGAACTCTCGGATCCGCATACCACGGACAGGAAAACTGTTTGAGACGTGCAGAGGGTATTTTGGACCGGATAATGGAGGACGAGGAGAGTGAGAGTGAGATTCTTTTCGAATACCTCAACGAAGCAAAGGAGCTTCGCCAAGATATTGATGATGTCCATGCCGATGTCAATCTCCGAGCTCTACTGCGGGCCAAGGTGATTGGCGTCACTACTACCGGACTCGCCCGAAATATCAGCATGTTGCGAAACGTCGGCTCCAAAGTCATCATTTGCGAAGAGGCTGCTGAGGTAATGGAGTCACATATCATATCCGCATTGATCCCTGGGGTCCAGCACTTTATCCAGATTGGCGATCATCGACAGCTGCGTCCGCAAATCAACAACTATCTTCAGTTCAGCATTGAGACCAACGCTGGCCTTGCGTACCAGTTAGATCGAAGTCAGTTTGAGAGACGAGCGGTAGGGGAGCCAGGCTTTCCCCCTCTTCCCGTGGCCCAGCTTAATGTCCAAAGACGCATGCGCCCGGAAATATCTCGACTCATCAGAAGTGTTTATCCCGGGCTTCGAGACCACGATAGTGTCAAGACACTCCCTTCAGTTGTGGGAATGCGTTGTAATATGTTTTGGCTGGACCACAGTCACTCAGAGGACTCTCGTAATGACGGCGTCAGAGTCATGTCGCACACTAACGCCTGGGAGGTCAAAATGACAGTTGCTCTTGTACGCCACCTGGTCAGGCAGGGAGCCTATCAGAGCACCGATATTGCCGTCCTCACACCTTACGCTGGGCAGTTGCAGAAGCTCACGACAGCCCTGGGCGAGGACTTTGAGATCACTGTGAGCGACCGAGATCAGGAGACACTTGCCCAGCACGGTTATCACAAAAACGCCCAAGGACCAAGCAAGCCCCTTCAGAAGACGCAACTTATCAAGGCTATCCGATTGGCAACGGTTGACAACTTCCAAGGCGAAGAAGCAAAGGTCATCATAGTCTCACTGGTCCGCGGCAACGACAACCGCCAAGTTGGCTTCCTTCGCACTGAAAATCGAATTAATGTACTGCTCAGTCGTGCCCAACAGGGAATGTTTTTGATTGGCAACATTCAGACGTATCTACACGTCAAGATGTGGGCAGATGTTCACCGCCAATTGACAGAAATGGATGCAGTTGGCACTTCAATTGCTTTATGCTGCCCCCGTCACCCTGACACGCCCATCCATTGCCGTGAGCCAGACGACTTTGCACGTCAGAGTCCCGAGGGTGGCTGTGACCTCCCTTGCGACCAGCGTCTTGAACCTTGCGGTCACCAATGCCGGGCGAAATGCCATTCACAAGTTCTCCATGAGGCGTTTGCTTGCCCACAACCTTGCCCGCGCGTCCGTGGCGCATGCAGCCACCAGTGTCCCAGGCTCTGCGGCGAGGAGTGTGGGCCATGTAGGATCAAGGTTCACAACTTTCTGCTCCCTTGTGGACATACGAAAGACTGGGTCTTTTGCTACGAGTCCCTGCATCCTGAGAATATCAAGTGTGTCGAACCGGTCGAGAAGGAGGTCCCAGGCTGTCAACACACAGTCACTGTTGGATGTTTCACTGACGTCACTGCCGACACATTCCGCTGCCTGACGAGATGCCCTCAGATGTTGGACTGTAGCCATACATGTCCCGGCACCTGTGCAGTGTGTCGAAAAGTATCGGAGAACTTTGACCGGCGGGCTTCAGTGACCTATCGCCATCAAGACTGCAACAAAGTTTGTGGCCGGCCACATGACAAATGCAGCCATATATGCCCAAGGAAGTGCCACACAGGCCAAGAATGTGGGGATTGCCAGAAGTCTTGCGAGGTAAGTGGGAAAGAAGCAGGCAATGATGTTGATCAACTTTCTAAACCCCCTTTTTATCTATTATAGGTTCGGTGCCCCCATTCCGCCTGCAACTTGGAGTGCCACAAACCATGTGCCCCTTGCATTGAGCCATGCACATGGTCGTGCCAGCATAGGGGCTCCTGCTCGTTACCGTGTGCGGCGCCATGCGACCGGCTTCCCTGTGATCAGCGTTGTGAGAAACGCCTCGCTTGTGGCCACCAGTGTCCGAGCTTCTGTGGAGAGGAATGCCCTCAGAATCTTTGTCAGGTGTGCTGCGAGGACACACTCAAAGACATTCGCGTGGACCTTTTAGAGTTCAAGTCATACAGAGACATCGACCTAGACGAGACTCCGATCGCTGTCCTTGGGTGCAGTCACTTCTTCAACGGTGAATCTTTGGATGGGCTGATGGACATGAATCAAGTCTATACCACCGACAATGATGGAAAGTACAGCGGGCTCCGCGACATCTCTCATGTGCTGGCAACGCGCATTCCGGTATGTCCAGATTGCAAGCGACCCGTCCGCCAGTTCGCGAACCGTCGATACAACCGCGTAGTCAACAGGGCCGTGATGGACGAGACAACCAAGCGTTTTCTGGTCCACGGAAGACTGCGACTGGAGGAGCTCGATAGGCGGCTCGGAAAGTACGAGGGTGAACTTGAAGCCTCAATAGGAAATATAGTGGACATGGCAAGCAAGCCTCACGGTTTGGTTTCCACCCTGAGGTTAAGGAAGCGCTATAGCGCCGGTATCGTGCTCGGCGAAGAGGCCCAGTCTCTTGAACAGGACATGGACGCAAAGCAGCAGCCGACACACAGACTCTTTGATGCCATAACAACACTTCGGCGTCGCCCTGATGGCGAACTAAGCTCACTGGAACAGAAGATGCAGCAGCTTCGAGTCTCACAAGTTTCAATCACTTCAAGTTCGACGGTAACGCCCCCTCGACCCAAATATGACCAGACAGTCACTCTCGGCGCGTCTTTGGTCTATTTTAGGGTCCAAGAAGTTATGCTACGCCACAAGTTCACACTATTCAAGTCATACAGCGCGGCAAAACTCAGCCTGCCCCCGACCCTTCCCGGAGGTCTTCCGTTCACCATATCGACCAAGCTCCTGGATAACTGCGAAGAGTTGATCAAGAAAGCCTCCTTTGCCAAACTTCCGCGCGTGGTCATCTCAGCATCCCTCGCGTATGCCAGAATTGCCCATATGGACTCGGCATACTCTCGGGGCACTAGTTATGCGTCAGCATCTACAGTCACCACCAACAAAGAGACGAGGGCGGCAGTAGACGATCCCAAGAATAGAACAGAAAAGTCCGAAAAAGCCCGACAGTTCTTGGGAGATGCAGAGGTGCTGTGCAAAACTCTCCCTGGCAGCAATAACCTACTCTCAGCCCTGAGGATTGTCATGCAACTGTTCGACAACCCAAAATACGAGGAAGTGACGCAGGAGGAGATGGCAGCAATTCGAAAAGCCATGATCAGCTGGGGGTCTGAAGGGATCGCCACACACTCTGGACACTGGTATAACTGCGAGAACGGACATCCAGTAAGTTTTAACATTCTTACCTAAACATTGCTCAAGGGAGATGGCTAATAAGGTGCATACACACAGTTTGCGATTGGGGAGTGTGGGATGCCCATGGAGCAAGCACGATGCCCAGAATGCGGAGCTGCAATTGGAGGGCAAGGACATGTGTTCCTAGAAGGGGTCTCCCGAGCCGAAGAGATGGAAAGGGACTAATGAGGTCAGAATGAGTTTGGTAATACAATTGAGATGTTGGGTTGGTGGTAATTAAGGTCGGTGTTTGTGTTTGAAGCTGATTTTGGCTCATAATGGAGGTGGGATAAGGCTGCGCCAAGAAAGCATTTGTAGAGACAGCGGCACGAGTATTAATCACTGGCAAACATGTACCTTACTGAGAGTATTTTAGGTGTGTTTGTCTTTTTCTCACTTTCCACTCTAGCCCAATTGTATTGGGCAGAGATATGCGATGTGATAGTCTAGTTTGTGCACGACCATTTTGCCCGACTGAACATCCCCCCTTTCTTGGTTTACGGGTGGGTTAAAAAAGTGAGCGAACGGAAACCAGTAAGTGGCCTTGGCTGATTAATAAGGGGATGGTTTTTTTTTTGTTGACCGTATCAATGTCCGTACGTAATGACTTGAGGATATCTATGGCACTGGGGCGGCCATAAGGCCCAGGGACGTTTACGTTCTCGTCGGGAGGATAACTCACCTTCTACCCCTTGTACTTTGGCTTTTATTTTTTTTATTTTTGCAGCCTAACTTCTCCTTATAACCAGTGGCTCCTCGTCACCCTCCCGTGTCCTGGACAAACTGCAAGGGTACAGGCCCAACGAGACTTTGATGCTCCACAATGTCAGCTGCCCAACTCTCGTCACTAACGCAGGCGGCTCCTTTTCTCCTCTTAAGGCGCAGCGTGTCTGCGATAACCCCAACCAGCTCACGAACGGAGAGTCAAAGATGATGTGGGGTTCCAAAGGGGGGGGGGGGGGGGGGGGTAATGGTCTTTCCAGGACAAAGTGTAGCTTTTTCACATCTCCATGTGCCATGACTTTTGGATGGCTTGGGTGCTTAGTATTTTGTGTCCCCGGCTACGAAGTGATATCCAATTCCACGTTTTCATGACAGCCGTGTCGATCAGGATTATGGTGGGCCACCTCCTTTTAAGCATAATTTTAGCCCTGTTTCCTTAAGATAGGGGCAGGTACCAAATTCTCGTTACAATAAGCGCCTTAAGCATTGCGTGTTCTCTACCAACCCCTTTGTACTCCAATGAAGTTGAATACTGATTTCCATTCAAAGAATGCTTGTCCCGAACATAAATAAATACCTTTCCGGGCTCACTGATTTTGCATCCTCATTTTGTCTCGCATATGCGTCAATGCCTCAGCTTCAATCGCCAACATAACAGCGGGTGACCAACCACACAACAATAGGATGTATGTATCAGAGAATTGATTAACTGGTCCCTTCATTTCAACTCTTTACCACCTGCTAGTTACGGAAACATCTTCCCTCTAGCCTCCCTTATCTGCCTGCCTGCGCCCAACCCGTCTTTTTATTCTGGGTACGACTTGGTGGCGGCGATGTTGACAATCTTGTTGTCTCAATGAAGGTCGTCTGCGTCCCAATCTGCACGTCGACCTTGGTCTGGCCGATCCAGCCCTTCTCGAACGCGAACACCTTGTTCTCCCAGTCCGGGTCGTTGAGCATGTTGCGGACCTTTTGCTGGTCTGACACCCAGTAATTAACGTAACAACGGTGTCGTAGGGCGCCATATTCTACCCAGCAGTGCACCCGCCCTTGGGGTTGTCCGGATCGGCCTGGAATTTCTCCCTCTTCAAAGCAGTTGGTGTGATGTACTGATTCCATAGTATTAGACATGTTGAAAAGAATAAAGAGGGGAGGAGGAGAGAGGACGGCGGGAGACGAATAAGTTCGCAGCGGTCGATGCCGTGTTTTGTGGGCGACGGGAATGAAGCGTGAAATCTACTCACCCAGACACCACCGCATCGAGGTTACCTCGCCGTGTGACTAGTCGCGGTAGTGAAGGATCGAGACCTTGAGAAGGGGCATCTGCTGCTACTCAGCCATGTTGGTTGGAGAAACGGTTCAAGTTGCTTTGGTGTAGTGGAATCTTTGGTCGTGAGTGCGGTTTTGGGTTCAAAGAAAAAGGCGAAGGGAGCCAAGAAATAAATACAGGACGGTCCTCATCTCTACACAGGGCACAGGGCTGCATGTGGTCAAATATTAGACGAGCCTGGCGGCCGGCCCCGTCTCCAACTTCATATTAATTCTGTATTTCAGACACGCGCCGGGCTGAATGTAAGCCAAGGCGGGGAAGGGATGGGAAGGTATCCGACTTTGTATTTCACACCCAATATAATTGTGTGTTGGTACAGCGTACGTACGCAGTTAGGTATCTAGTCGGTATATATAGCGATGCCTTTGCCCCACGAAATCCGTCGGCTCAACACAATTTCCCAAGCCCGTTGTCATCCATCTCGTGAAACAAATTAGGAGCCATGCCCTTGTTCAAACGCGTTGAAGAAAATATCGGTCTTGATGGCAAGATAGTACGGCCAGTATGGTCTCGTGGCTGTGCGTGAATCCGATCCGGGGCGTGATGGGTGATGTACCCTCGTGGATCTTGTGGGAATAGTGGCCCTTTGAGGGGCATGGAGCATTGAGAAGGTAAAAGGGGTAGCCATCACGTGACCACAGGGACCACAGGGACCCACATGGATCGGCCACATCAAAAGGCTTCCTGTCAACCTAGTTAGGATCCTTCTTCTTCCGAAGAACAAGATAGATCAATGCAACCACCACACAACCCACTGGCTACCACTACGTGGCTAACCAAACCACCTATCGCGATAGTTGTTGACTAACGTGATTGACCCTGTCAATCCAACAGATCTGCTACATTGTTGCGTTTCTGGTGACAATGTCGTAAGGGGGAGGGGATAATTACCACATGTTTGTCATATACCCGTAGGGTAGGGGAAAGAATAGCGCAGATGAAAAATGGCAATATCAACGAAACAAGGAGAAAGAACAGAGTATTATAAACACTACATAGTGCAAGAGCATTGCACCAACATTAACAAAAGCTCTCCGACATAGTGGAGAATTTACATTGCCTCGTACTACCACGCCAAGGTTTCCAATACAATCAGATGGCGACCGCCATGCCTCGACCCAACGACGACCAAGTCCCAGGCTTCTTCGTCAGCCACCCTAACATCGCTGGCGCACCCTTATCTGCCCTCCCACGACGCCCCGCAGCGGGTTGAGTAGTTCTGGGGTTTTTACGAGGTGCGGGATGGACACTCACGCCAACCAACAAAGTTGCAACCAACACCTACAGCGAGGACATTGCAGACAACAACAACAACACGTGACAGCCGGCCATAGTTGATGCACTAGCTGCCGTATGATTGATTGTAAAACAGCCGGAGGCTATTGAACAGCAGTCTTTTGGTGGGTTACTTTGCATGAGGGTGTTTAATAGTTGGTGACTTTGTCGTTGTCCTCATGCCTGTTCCGAATTTCCGATTGTGCTGAAATGCGCATGACGAACAAGAAGTAAGTTGCTATTATTACTGTTTTTGTGGTGGGGTGTATCCCCCAAGTGCATCCCTCAATGCATAAATACTGACGGAGAATTTTGATCAGCGTGGTCATTGTCTTAGCAGTACGCACGTAGTTATCCTCCTAGCTGGCCATGGAAGGCTTAAAAACATTGAACTTTTTTGGCTTCGACAGTAATAAGCAATCAATTGATCTTAGTGTATTCCTTAAATTTACTTAGAAGCAAAAACCTTACGGCTTTTTTTTCACAAGATGAAATAACGGTATGTTGGAATATTGATATGTGCGTGTGTGAGTGTGTGAGTAGAAGTACTAAAGAATGCCCCCATCTCTTCGCCGCTGCACTTTTCCGGTTCTCAAAATCGGTTGCTCTGGCTTAGCCAATGGTCAGGCATAGATTTGTTTTAATTATGCTCTATCGTTCACTTTGTAAGCCATAACCTATTCACTTTAAGTCAAAGAGTGAACTTTAATTACGATACAATCCAGTGAATTGGAGTCTCTTTCTACTACCGTGACTGTTAAGGAGCATTTCAGCTTTAACTGGAGCTCTTGTCACGGCTTATTTACCATGCCGCACCATCATGTCAGTCAACTCCAAATCCACGTCCACCATATCGGCTCTACTGCGCCTCATTCCGCCGGCCCCACATGTTAGCTCCGACTCGACGAGTTCGTATTGTTCTTCCTTGCCACTGTCATGCTCCTGGGCCGCGAAATCAAAAACCCTGTAGTCGGCATTCTCAAACCGTCTTCCCGAAGTAGCAACCCTCATAAACCCGGAGTGAGACACGACGACGATGAGGCTCTCGGGCCGGCTGTAGAGATCCTTAAGCGCCGACTGTGCTCGTGCTAGGATTTCTGCCTTGCTAAAGTGGTACAGGACGCCTGCGGGTGAGGTTTTGTCAGGATACACGGGGTCGACGCCGGAAAAGTCGATCTGGGGGAACTGGAGGGACAGCTCAGAGACCGGGAGGCCAGTATCGCAAGGTTTATCCCAGAGCTCTGGAGTCCGGGGTCAGCGACGAAAGTCCACGAGTGAGTACTAATTACTAATTATGCTATCTAGCAATGCCGCGGTTTGAAATGGCGGTGTGGCAGGGGATGCATCTCCGCGGCTACGTCGACCCGGAAGACACCCACAAAGCCAACGCCAAAAAGACTGGGGATTTGAAGTTGACAGAAAGAAAGGCTACAGTACCTTGCCACCTTGCGTCTGGCTCGATCCTGACACCTTCCTCTTCCACCAGCCAGTCAAGCGCGATCAGGCACGTCTGCAGTACCCTACGCATCGGGCTGACGATAATGAGGTCAACCGTTCTGTCGGACAAGACGTGTGTTTTCAAGTGCTCGCGCAGCTCCACGCATTGCTCTCGGCCCAGCTCTGATAGCTCTGGGTCGAAAAGTACGTTTTTCAAGGTCTCTGTGCCAGATTGGTCAGTACTATTTAGGGTCTCAGGGGATGTGCGAAAGTAAGAGTAGAAACTTGCTGTCGGCATTGTGGAGCGCCTGTGCATGCCGGATGAGTACGAGAGTGGGCGGCATGGTGGCTGGTCAGAAGGCAATTTGGACAACGGTGGTTGTTGACGAAAGTTGTGATTGTGGGAGCTTGCGAGACCTCCAGTGGTCATTGACGAGAATTTAAACCCCTACAACGCTGGGGGCATAGTTCCGGGCGCCCCACTGTTAACCGGTTGCATAGCCCCAGTTTGTCCCATGAGACGGATGGACCTTCTCGAGGCACTGGGGTGGTTGGATCACGAGCGTGTCTCTTTGGATTGAAACTCGAATCTCTTGGGCACTGTGACACGGCCGACCAAACCATGTTTGTTTGCCCCGTCCCGCGCTTAGTTAGGTACGGCGCCAGCGAATGTCACGAGAGATACCAATCCTATTCCTCTAGTGTTTCCCCAGACTGCCAGAGCCGTTTGGTTGAGTCATTGGTGGTTACGGCCCTCTCACGAATCTCTTGTGCCCGCATAACAACGCCAGTGGTGCGCCTATCGGTAGGTTTAATATGTCACGCTGGACGGCGGCCACAAAATTTGCGGTAAAAAGAGAGTTGATATGTTTTGGCAGCAGGAATTTATTCTCAAATTTGAGTTGAAGCCATGTTGCTCCAATCACGCGCTGCCCAGTATCAGTCTGACCTGAATGCTTCGTTTTCCTGCCCAAGCATGCTGGTTCATCCGAGATTTCCAGCGGTATCGGCCCGTTTTACAGATCCATTAAGATCACCAACCTCGAAGCTTACTCCTCCTATGAACTCTCGACGCGACACAGCCTTCCGTTCTGTGAATCCGGGTACCCGTCCTCCGTCACGACCTCCCAAGCCTCGCTCCTCACCGTTGTTCGCGCCCAGAACAGTCCCCACGGATCAACCATCCCTTTTATCTTGAGCAACCTCTTGTAATTCTCCCCACCGTAGAAACTCTGCTGCCAGTCTGGCTCGGCGGGGTCCCCCTCGTTCAAATATGCGCCTGCACCAGGTGTCACCTCGCGCCAGAGATCCGTGTACCGCTTCGCCTTGGCATCTATCTCTCTCGCCTGGGCCGCGCTGATCCCTGCGGGCTGCACCTCCATGTAGCTCCCGTGCAGTACGCCCTCGCGCCACGCCGGGTTGACTGCGCTATCGCTCCCCGGCGACCCCGCGACTGCATACGTCGGCCCGTACGCGATCCCGTGGAACGTGTACCCACCTTCCTCTATCCCACGGCGGATCGCGGTCATGGTCTTGGCAAACAGCGCGTCGTTCTCCCAGTTGGTGCGCGGGAACAGGCGGGACCGGTACCGTGTGTTGACGGGGCTGTCGCCGCCACCGGTGTTGATGAAGCTGCCAGATGGGAGGGGAAATGGAGACCGGATGGGAGGGAGAGTGATGTTGATGCCTGCGGCGTTAAGGTTATCGTACAGGGGTTTCATGAGGGAGGTGATGGTGGAAGGGTCCAGGTCCGGGATGTTGGCTGTTGAGGTGAAGGTGAAGCTGTTGTTGCCCAGCGGGTAGATGAAGCTGTACACGTACCCGCCCACGGCGAGCACCCGCGGGGAAAACCGGTACGCGACGTTGATCCCGCGCCAGAAGGTCTCGACGGAGCTGAGCGCCGTGGGAGGGGTGAAGCCCGGGAAACCGCCTGGAAAGGACCCGTTGAAGCCGGTCATGTTGGGGAACGTAAAGTTAAATCCCGTGATATTTGGGAAGGTAAAGTTGAATGCTGTGATGTTGGGAAAGGTAAAGTTTGACGGGGGTGTGAAGTTGAAGGGTGGAAATGGGGATAGTGAACTCGGTGACCCCTGGCCAATGGAGAATTGGACAGGGACACTGATACTTCTGACTGGAGGGTACGCTTTCAAAATCACCGACGTCATGACGCCGAATGTGCCTGTTTGTTGCCCCGTCAGGGAAATCGAGGCCCGCACAAAAGGGAGAAATGCAAGACTTACTCGGCCCCCCACCCCTCAGAGCCCAAAACAAGTCTTTATTCGTGTCTGGGTCGGTCGTCAAAAACTGTCCGTCGGCCGTGACAATATTGATCGCGAGGGCCTGGTCAGACCCCAACCCATATTTGGAGGTCAAACCACCGTGGCCGCCACCGGCAAGCCACCCGCCAACGACGCCGACTGTGCTGCCTCCAGGCGCGACGACAGTGATGTTATGCTGTGCCATGTAGTTGTGCAGCTCCCAGCTTTCTATGCCAGCCCCAACACGAACTGCTATGCCCGTGTAGACATCTGAAGTGAAGTTGGATAAAAACTCAAAGGTTTTCAGGTTGTGCACCCAGATGCTCAGTGAGCCGGCCCCGGTGGATCGTCCACCAAAGTCGTGGCCGGTATTTCTGTTGCATCGCCTGGTCAGACAGTCTGTCGTATTTTTTACTCGTTTTAGCGAGTTAATATGCTGTTGGTAAGATTGATAGAAAGGAAGGCAGCCAGATTATCAGCAGCAACACCTACTTGATCACAACCCGGACGTTTTTGTTCCGCGCAAAGTTGACGGCCGCTTGGATGTGCTTGACCGTTGTGGCATTAACCACATATTCGGGGGAGCCCCCACGCGTGCAATTCCCCTTCACGTTTAAGGCGGCGATGCAAGTGCCCCCCTGAGGCCATTGGGTCAAGACGGAAAGCGGATCATCGATCTATGCAGATGTTAGAGACGCTGCAAATGATATTCCACTGCATCTGTTGGGCGAATGGTTTGCAGACCCAGAAGTGTGTGCGGCTGGCTTGCTGCGTCAGCCATCTGCAGGTGACGGCATTGTAAGACTGGCCTGGGTAACAGGCAGAACCAACAGGGGTCGGCCTAAGCAGTGCACCGTCGATAGAGCTGTTGAGACGATTCCTGTTCACTTGTCAGCATTTGCCAGAGGTTGGGTATGATCAAAGAAATGATTCGGAAGGGTGGCTCAGAGCGGAAAACACATACCACTCATCACCAGTTGGCCAGTCCTCACTCCCAGGCCATGCACGGCACCGCGGTGCATTCTTGTTGACATTTGGCATATATGGGTCGCCAAATTCGAGTGAAGGGTAATTCCCAACATCAGCCTGGGTTAACTGCACTGTCTCAAAGGGAAAGACTTTGTTTGCCAGAGTTAGCCCCTTGGCAAGGACGGCAACATATGTGAGAGTAACAGCTAGAGCCAACATATTGAGTTCACAAAATGAGAGGTAAGCTCGGCCGTGCTGGCGTAATGTCACCCCAGTGGATTCCCAACCAACAAGGGCCTGGCTTTTATGATATAATTAAGGGATGGCTTTTCTTTATCAGTGTAGGGATTAGAAGCCGGCTCCGGGACATTGGTGGCTCACACGAGCCATGGAATAGTAACTGTTCATGGTACTTAACATGGGTAAATTCAGACATCGGCAGATATCACATGCTTGTTGGCAGTTCCTGGATTTCCTTCCCCCATCATCAGACATCCCGCTTTCGAGGCTAAACAGCGGCATCATTTTTGAGACCCGTGACAAGATCAAACCCCACATCCTCGTTGCCGGATCCGAGATAAGACACCACGTCCTCAAGCTGCGGGACGGAAAGAGGTGTTTGAGGACGCGTATATCACCTGCAAGTCAGATTGGGGTCTGGGATTCCCGACGGAGATCAGGCTTCTATTCCAATATCTTACATCCCGAGGACCTGCGAGGGAAAAGCCGCGACATGTTCCGAGGTATACAGGTAGTTAGTTGGAGGCAGCACGTACCGTTACAATCTCAATAGTACTAGTACTGGCCTCCTTTCACCGTAGAGCAAGGATAATCACGGTTATAAGTTTCTCGTTTCACTGCTAATATAACAATATAACATGTTGAAAGGTTCTGTCTTTTGATTTTCAACCCCTAAAGACGATTATTTTCCTTGTATAAGCGGCCTTGTTCGCATCCCTCGTAAACTAAAACTAACCAAACCAATTCACAAACCCAAAGACAAAAGCCAGTTATGACGAGGACCGAGAGTAAGTGACAATGGTTCGTTAATGCTGACGCAAAAGAAATGCTGGAAAAAACACCCTCAACACGTCCCACAAGCTTCAGAACTGTTTACTAGAATAAGCTCAGTTCAGAATAGACTCCGTTTCTTTCAATCGAGTTTTCCCGTTGGCCACTTAGGGTCAGTATGGGCTGCTGGTAAGGTGATTCATAAGGATACCCGGTCTGTGGGTAATGAGAAAACGGGTCGGTGTGAACATTCGCTGGTTCTATGGGATTTTCGGGCTGTTGAGCTGGGGGAGAGTGCGAGGGACTTTGCCTTTGCGTCGAGTAGCCCGAATCGGTAACTGAGAAAGGGCTGCCAGAGCAATACGATACATGATAGGGTGGATCCATATACGAAGGTATCGCATGCTGTGGTTGCTGCAAAGTCCCTCCAGTTACTGGACATCCAAGTTGGTGCATTGGGAATGGAGGAGGAGATTGAGACCGAGGAGGATGTCGAGACCGCGGAGGGAGGGGGATCGCAGGAGAGTCCGATGATTCGGCCAAACCAGGGGACTTGCTGCTCTTTTTGAAAAGCTGCTTGATCTTCGACAGGATCTTTCGTCTCTTTCCTTTCTTCGGGTCAGGGATGAGCGACTGGGCATGAGAAATAATTTCCACTACGCCTTGTGGCTGTGTCATGTGCAAAGTGCTAGATAAATCTGCCTGGGGGTTGGAGTTGCTGTCGGGATTAACCTCACGGCTATGAACCACCTGGGGTGGTGCTTTGGCGGTTGGCAACCCAGTCGTGGTTTCTGATGGCTGTGATTCCAGAGCATGATCACCCACGGCCGTATCACGACTTTGGGCTACGGGCACATTTTCCCCTGTCAGAGCAGGAGCTAGCCCTGATGTCAGGTCAGCCAACTTTGAGGGACCGGCCAGGCCGGGAGGGGCTGCAGGTGGTACTCCAGACTCTTGCACCACTTCCTCATACTCCTGTATCATTTTATTGGCAGGGAGTCGGACTGTGGTCCAGGTACCAAGATGAAGTTGAACATCTCGCAAGATGTCCTGGATTGGGAACACGTAGGCTTCCCCAAACGCATCAACAGACACAACATGGCCATAAACTTCACCGGTAACCTCGTTGACAACCCAAGAGCCAGAGTCTCCTTGTTTTAATTCTGCGAGTGGTCAGTTTTAGCCCTATGGTGCTCGATTCAGGACAAAATTTGAACTTACCTGAGTCGTTGTCGGGTAGAAAATCGAGGGCTTCAACAAAATCAGGGCCGGGCCCCATGAGAAAAGCAGATCCGTTTGCTGCCAGTCTACCTCGCTGGACACCGCGATGTGTCATGATCACAACATGATGAGGAGGAGTCAGGACAGGCTTCTGGGGGCTTGACCATAAGTCGAGGGGGCCGTGTGCTTCGGCCGTCCAATGCTGATCGACTTTGCCCGGCATGAGTTGATTCGGCAGCCAGCCATCACGAAGTGCGACGAGGGCCCAATCAAGGTTACCGAACTTGGAAGAAGATCGAATAGAATCGCACAGGATAGTTCCCATAGGTTCCTGCACGAGGATGTCGGCGGCAGGGTCAATGTCCAACTCCTGCGACTGGAGGGGATCGCCGTCTTCAGATGTTTCGTCGCCGGAGTCATTGTCCCGCTCTTCCTCGGGTGGCTGTGGCTCATCCCTGGAAGTGTCGCACAGGGCAGCGAGAGGATGCCCAGCCGTGAGGCCATACAACCTCGGTAAAGCTGGGAATCTCGTGTCTGACACCATGACCAGGCCACCAAGTGTAGCCATGGCAGTCTTGTCGCCGCAAGTCATATAGATGGCCATGCCACACATTGTACTCTTGGGATTGGCCTCTCCATAGACTTTGATGTCCCGTGTCTCACAAATCACGAGCCTGAGCAAGCCAGTGCTGATGACATGGACCTTGAAGTCAGACCCGAGATCCTCAAGCACGTGATCCTGGGCGAAGAACTTCTTGACTCTTTTCGAAGCCCCCTTTTCGCAGTGGATGACAATAAACAGCCGGGAGCTAGCTTCATCGTCTCCCATGTACCTCAGCTTCATCGAGATGTCGCCGGGGTTTCGCTTGTTTTTAGAAATCGCCTTCCACAGCGCAGCTGAGTACAGCACCTTCATGTCCATGTATCGACTGCGCAGCCGGTCGGGTATTGGCTTTTCGAATGCATTCGGTGTCATGAACTTGAACGGACGTTCGGTTTGCGGGGTCACGATCAGGGACGAGTATCCTGAGTCGTTCTCGTTTTTGGTTCTGGCGGAGCCTGGCGAGTCATCCTGATTGGGCACTCCTCCATCAAAGCTAGATGTTGAGGTGTCGTTTTCTAGCCCGGACAGTCGGCCGTGAAGGTCGAGAGCGGAAGGCTGCGTCGAAGTGTGGCAGCTTGGCTCCTCCTTCAGGCCACGCTGCGTAAAGCCTTGTTCCAGCGCAAGGCAGTACTTCGAACCGCCCTTCGAGACGGAAGACTCGAGTAGCGTAGTAGTTGGCAGAGATGAAGCCATGTTTAGGAAACATCAAGCACTGACAAGGGAGGGCAGGAGCGAATTCGGAATAATGAGCCGCACCAACTTGAAAGTAAGGTAAAGACGAAGTGGTAAGGGATTGACAACCTCCACTATTATAACTATTATAGCCGAGTCATTTTCGGGCAAGGTGCAAGTTGCGAGTTAGGGCTGTGTAGAAATACACTGCCACGTTGGGCATGAATGTGTTGCGCACTATTGGGCGCCATCACACACCAATTTGGCTGCAGTGCCACACTTCACGTCGCCGCGCGTCTTCCCCACCAATCTTCCACGTCGTTCCCACGCCAGCGCAGCTCCCCTTTCACCTCTTTCACTCTTCCAAAAACCCCTCCATACACGAGGCAAAATGGCGCAGACTCCACTTGAGAATGTTGATAACTCCCTGATTCCCAAACTTGGTGAAGCACTCTGGTCATGGACATCATGTGTGGGTCACCCATGCGATTCGGAGCCTTGTTCTTGCCAAAGGACCAACCGGCTTGAGCGATACCTGCAGCTGTACAAGGCAGTCGTTCTTACATATGTCGAAGGAGCGCCAAAAACATCAAGAGTCCTGAACACTCACGAGGAACTCTTCAGGGCAATTGCTGTGCTCAAGTCTCAGCCGGACATTACCAAAGCTGAGTATTATAAGGTGGCATTTTCTCGGCCAAATAATGCCGTCCTGCCGGGGGCAACAACCGACCTACTCAACGCGACAGCTCTTGCTGTTAAAGTTCTCACCATGCTAGAATCTTCTGCAATATACCACTTGTCAGACCGGCTGGAGAAAGGAGCCTTTCGAATCTACTGGAAAGATGATGTCGCCTTTGCCAAGTACCTAATGGATCTCTTCCCCATCGAAAACCACTCGGTCCTCAGCTACCCTGACAGCGAGTTGTTTCTGGACATGAAGTCACAACTCAAGGCCACCAAACTAAAGAAACATCTCGGGATATCATTCCGGGCCACACACAACATTTTTAACCACCTACAATTTGACCGGAACGCGAACGTGGTCGAGATTTTCCACCACACGGCATTTCTCAAGGAACAACTCCGGGCGACGAGGGGGGGTCAGGATTTCTCGAGTGCGTCTGCAAGCATCAAAGTGTGAGTATTTGTCTTTGGGCAACGCAAAAAAGGCAAATCAGTCAAGTATCCGCTGACAGTCAAATGAATGCAGCGGATCGTTACCTCGACAACTGGTACTTGAGGTGCTGGACTCGATACAGGGGGTGCTCTTCCCGCTCTCGGAGCCACAGTCGAAACGACTCTTGCAGTCACTCGTCGGGTCTCTCTCGCTTGACCCAGATATCCTCAGGTTTGAGTACAGCGCGGTGCGGGAAGTCGGCGAGGAAAATATCGGCTACGTTTATCTTGCAGAGAGACTCTCGGACCTTCACAGTGAGCTACAGAATCCGAGGCCCAGAGGGTGGTTGCAGAAGCAGATTGAGCGCAAGAGCGGGGCGAGATATATGATGATGGCCACCCTGATTGGCGTTACCTTTGCCGTGCTGCTTGGTATGGCATCTCTGGCTGTCACCTCATATCAGACATGGATTGCTTACCAGGCGTGGCAGCATCCTGTTACGCCTCTGATGAGTTGAGTTGCGGTTCTTGTTTGTTTTTTTTTGTTCAAGTTTTCACGGTTATATGTAAATATCTCCCAAAATTGAGTATTTAAACTTCCAAAGCGCTTCGGCTTTCTTTTAACATATGCCATCTTCAAGGGCCTCGTGAACCAAGATAAACCGAAATGGCTCTTAAAACGAAAGACAAAGGGTATCATAATGACGAAAGAGAGTAAATGGAGGACGGAACTCCTCAAAGCCAACGCGCCAAACATCGCCAAACAATCCCGACCCAGTGAAGAAGCAAACCGAAAAACAATGAGTCCCCCCCCCCCCCTTTTTCATCCCGTCCAAGATCTCGCAGTCATTTTACGATCAATTTCCCCCGGCTCCTTGAACGTGGGCCGCCAAACACTCGCACTCCGACTCCTGGCCCTCACTTTATCGCCAGTGTTCAACTCGATGGCATCATTCCAATCAACATCGGGGCTGGCAGGGAAAGAGACAGTCTCCAACGCCGCACACGATACTGATATCGCCTTTCTCATCTCGTGGGGCCCAAAAGTCAGCACCGTTCGGAGGTGCGGCAGATCTTCACCGTTGTCGGCGGGCGCTGTTTCCACAGGTTGGGGACCCTGAGATGTATCCGCGTTACTACTCTCTGCTGTCCGGGCCGCAAATGCCGCGAGATCCTGTGGTGGTGGAGACAACCCCTGCAGATGCGGCACGGGAAACTCCCAGGTGATATTGTCGTCTTCCAAGTCGTCGTCGTCGGCATCGTTGTCATCGTCGTCGTCCTCCTCCTCGGCGCTATCGTAGTTGCTATCGCTGTAGCTGTCGTTGTCGCTGTCGACGTCAAGGTCTGCGGTTTCAAAGTCTGTGTGGTTGTAGTTGATAAAGTGGACTTCACCCATTTCTTGAGGAGATGCGCAGGGTGCCCATTCTTGTTCAGCGGAGAAGTAGTCGGTCGTGAACCAGGCTCGGATGTTTTGCTGCGCCCAGAGTGGGGCTTGAGGAGTCTTTATGTCGAGGGCAAGGGGTGGTTTGGGGTGCAAGTCAAGCGATGGTGGGCATGATTCCGGTCGGTCGGCCAGTGCCGTGGGTGATGGAACGGTAAGATCCGATTCACTTTGGTGAGCCAACGCCGTGGCAGGGCACGGTGCCCTGGGGTGTGAAGAGAGTGTGCTCGGAACATCGGCCGGGAGTTCAGCTGGGGTTTGGGAAACAGGTAGGTCACTTGACGACTGTATCTGGAAGCCCCCTTCAAGTCTCAAATTTACTGGTGACGTCCACTGATAACTTTCGATCACCCCGTAATATGGAGAAGTTATGGAAGCCTTCGTGTTTTGTCGGCTCTGCGACCTGGGCAACGCGGAGCTTTCGTTGTCGAGGTCGCCACAATGCGAGGTAGGAGGAGATGACTCTCTGGTCATTTGGCGGGGGACTAACGTATCGAGACTGAGTCCCCCTTGCTGAAGAATATCAACAACGTCCCCAGATATATCTAGGTCGGTGATGACGCTGAGGTCAAACCTCGCTGGCCCATCCTCGTTGAACAGCCTCTCACTCGGCCACTGGCCTGCCCAGACGCTCCATATTGTCATTGCCATTGCGTAAAGGTCGTCGATCTCGGTGGGAAAGACGCCCCTGTCAGGCTTTGTCCGCAACCTGAGTCTTGGCGAGAGAAACCCTTCGTTGCTAGCCCAGCACCGTTCGTCTTGATGCACATCCCTCCCCCTATTTGCCAACCTAGCATGGCGCAAGTCTGAAAAGACCAGCTTCCCCCGGGAATTCCAGTGCATGACTCCTGGGTTGATGTTTCCATGGACAATCCCCCTTGCGTGCATGCGGAAGACAAGGTCGGTAATCTGCAGAGATACGGACTGGCGTTCTCTGTGCTGGATCTCCGAGACGAGAAGTGGAATGCCCCGCTCGATGATGGCGCATTCTTGGCGGAAAGTGACCAAGTCATCTTCCACCCATCCGATGCGGCTGATAAGCGGCATCGCCAGGTCCTCACCGGCGAGTTCGAAAAAGTCGGCTTCCCTCTTGCCGCAACCTTCTTTGAAGAGAAGAGTTTCGCTGAGTGGGTGGTCTGTCGCAAGGGCTTCGTCCTGGTCCCTGACAATGAACGACCTCTCCGCCTTGATGGAGATGCGTGGATCATTCTTGAGCATGATGGGGGACAAGTCCTCGGCACGGAGACCGGGACTCCATTCACGCCGAGCCCTCTGCTCCCGGAGGAGATCGCGGTCTGGTAGCATAGTGGGTCTCTTGTGGATGTGGAAATGAAAGGGGTGATTGTTTACTGCGTGGTGAAAGTGGTGAAGACTTGTGAGTGGATGTAAAGTGACTGGGAGACAATTAAAGTTAAGGATAATTAAACCGTCCAGGAAGTGTGTTGTTACACTGGTGCGGGCCGCCTGCAGCTAAATAGAATAACGAAAAGGAAACATTGATCAAGCCATCCCCGAACCTTTTGTTTCCGAAAAAAATCGGGCTGCCTTCCTAACCGCTGCGATAAATTTGGAATTGCCACTTTGTGAATCTGGTGACTTGTCTTCTCTTTGGTGCTCTTGTTTGCCCAGTTGCCAGAGAATTGTAAGCGCCCAATCCGACCTCAGACGCTCAGGGGGTGTTTTGGGGTCCGAAACCGCGTTGCTAGGACCGCTGGCAACCAACTCTTTGGCGGGCATCATTGTTCGGCGCTAAACGGCGAAACATTTGACTCCTCGAGTGAGGCGCAACTCATACCGCAGCGCTTAAAAGCCGTTCGATTCCCCGTGAATTGCCAACAATTGGACCAGTAGCCTGAAATGCTGCTTTTTTGCTCCCATGCACAAGCTGCTTGTCTCTCCGCCACGGCCGTCACATGGGCGGCATTTTAAGGCCGCTGCACTGCATGTCCTGAATTATCCAAGTCGTTGGTTGGCCTCCGCTGTTTGACCATGGCGCCATGGAGCTGGCCGGCTCCGGTGTCTAGTACCTACACGGTCAACGTGTTGGCAAACATTACTGGTGCCAGCCGGGCCTTGATCGACCGACTCTGAGTTTAGTTGCAGGAGATGTTAGCGGCAGCAAGTTGCACTCCAAACACAACTGTGTTGTGTCAGCCATTACACACATCCTCGACAAAACTAGAATCATCATCATTGATAAAGCGAATACTCAAGTGGTATTTTGGGAAACAACCAGGCAGTTACGGGTGACTATGCTACAATTTCTGTTCATTCCTGACTGGGAGTGAATAGCGCAACAGCTAAAGGTGTCTTTGTGCTTGTTCTTCGTTGAAGCAAGGTGTGACGAGAACAACAACTCTATAACGACACAAAGCAATTGATCCCTGTCTAAATATAGAACGCAAATATTTGATAAATAATGGCATCAAAGAGCGCATTCAAACTCGACTCAAAGGCATCGTCTCACCAAACGCACTCGCTGAGCCATCAATATTGCTTACAAAGGTATTATCGGATTTTCAAGAAGACCATACACCGAGCCACCGAACATTGAACACCCTCACAATGGACCCCGAGGCTGAGCTTCCCGAGCACATCAACTCTACCCCGTGGGTGGCATCACCCTTTGGTGAGAAGGCAGCAGTGATATTCCTCTACTGCGCTTCTGCATTCCCGCTCATGGCCGCAGTCCTGGGACCGAGTCTGGTTGTAGTTTCTGCCATCGTGTCCTCACGGGTGGAGACACTCCTGTGGCGGTGGTTGGAGCGATTTCATATCAACGACTGCATTGCACGCAATGACTTGGACTCTCTCAAGGGACATCTGGTCACGCGTCGTGATGGGGCATGGCGCAAGGACTTCTTTCTCTGGATACCCGTCCAATCCATCACCCATTCTATTGCCGTGACCATGCCACACTGCTTGGATTTTGACATGTGGTTCGCTGCAGCCTTCATTCACTTTGGCATTGGCTCGCTCGCCACGAGCAGCAGTTACATGGCGTTTGGTCTCGCTGTGCGCTATCCCATCATCCCCATGCTGTTTGATCTGGCCATGTGCTATATCATCCTCCACGTCTTCAGCGCGGTCCTGAATATCGTTTTGACGAAGCTTCGGGAACATACTGAGGCGATTCTGGATCGTGCCCGCGACAGGTATCGCGGGATCAGAACGCAGGGTCACGATGATGGTATTGAGAGAGACTTGTTCATCCGCCAGTACTATGACTGCGTGGAAAAACTGGAGACTTGCTTCCGCTTGCAGCGGGTGCGTGTCTTGATCAGGAACATGGTGATTGTGCACATGATTCTCCGGGTATGCTTGGGCCAGGCATTCTGCGAACTCGGCATATTCCGTCAATTTGTATGGTTCTGGATCGAGTCGCTCTCTACTTTCACAGACATGCAGACGGAAAGGTTTGTTGAGGATTAATTCCCCGCCGTTAATTATTTCTTGAGTCTCTTTCTTTCCCTTTTCACTTTTATCCTAGCAGTCCATAGGAATAAATATATTCGGCATTGTATTGCTTCCATAGACTAGTCTAGTATCAATTCAACACTCAGAACACACAAGAAATTGTTCATCTTCGCTCCTTCTCATATGTGTATTTGTGACATTTAAAGATAGTCATGATATTTAGAGTATCCGAATCCAGGCCAAATCCTTCAATTTGTGCGCAGCTCTTTTGTACGAGGTGCTGCATCCTCCGGTTGAATGCACACCTGAATTGACAGAGCCACAGGGGGTGATGTACGACAGACCTACCGAGCTGAGAGGCCCATTAATTTCTCGTTCTGGCAAACCAGCTGCGTTGTTCTCCCTCCTGACCCCGACCTCCAGAATTACCAGTGGCGGTGCATCCAATGGGAATCGGCAATGACGTGAGACAGAGACGGCGATCTGCGCTGCAATAGATTGGCTTTCTCGTATTGAACCAACAAAACATTTTTATACAAAGGATCATAGGTTCCTATTAAATGGTGAGCTGGACGCTCGTGTGAGTATAAGAAAGCATTGGTCCCTTGAAAATATCTCCACAACTCATCACCACACTGGCAACTCATCGGCATCAGTCGCAGCATTCCATTTTAATTACATTGCCCCTCACGACAGTTATTGACACAGACAATCGCAAACATGGCTCGATCATCTCGCTCAACGATTATTCTCGCAGCTCTTCTTTCCACATTGCCGATCTTTGCCTCTGCACAGAATGTCACTCGTTATCCTGAGCCCATAACAATCGGCCAATTCGGATTTTCGCATGGGCATCAGATGCTGGCGTGGACACCGACCAAGACGACCCTGAATGACGTATGCGTCAACCAAACTTCGCGCACGGTGGTCCAAACGGTCCAGACTGGCTTCCCGTCGAACCCACTTTGCGGATACCCTTTCGAGGTGGATGGCTTCAGCAACCTCACGCTGCTGTGCTCGGACGGGACCGCCATCAATTCGGAGCGGGTCACCGCAATTGCCACGAATGGCAAGCAGACACACAACTGCACCGATTTGCCCTTGACGATCGGTTCGTGGTCGTGCGGGGCAGGGACTGGGGTTTGGCAGCGATATGCTTGTCAGTGATTAGCAAGGCCAATGTTGAATGGAAAGGGCGAGATGAGGGGAAATAAATTTAATTTTAATGTCGTCATCCAAAGAGAAATGTAAACAGCGAGATGGTGGCCTTAAACCAATGAATGATCAACCACTTCTGTGCGACAGATGCCACCAAGTGGCGAGAGTTTGTTGCCTGAACAGTGGACTGAATAGCCGGGAACCGCCGAACGCCCCTTGCCCTGTTGGGCCAAGGATCTCCAGCCATTGGGACCTTGGCCTTATCGAGCTGGGCTGATAATTATTTCGAGATGCGGGGATCGGAAGACGAAGCCTCTTTACCGCCGGCTTGTTCCTGCCCTGTAGAATCTTGGATGCTGCCTGCCATCGGCGCGCTTTCGATGATGCTCCAGTCTTATCTGGAAGGCGCAGCCCACAAAAGGCACAAAAGGTGGCCTGATCCTATCCCATGCTGCAGCACACAAGCGACCCCCTGCCCCGCTGTAAGTTCGGCCCGACCTCATTTTTTTATTTTTTCTCCCCCAGCGTCTAAGGCCAGAACACACTGTTGAACCCTGAATCGAACAACTTCCTGACGATGATGCGTTTCTGACATCTCGACTCTCCTGTTCCCTGCTTTCACGCCACTTGGCACCAAGGCCTCATGCAGAGCCGCATCGCGCCAACCCTGGCTTATCCACTTGGGCCCTAGAACAAGGAACGTGGTGCCGAGCGGTGGCACTAGCCTAGCGGACCTGCAGCAAACATCAGCACACTCTCAGCGTTTTCCACATCTCCAGAGAAAGCTCTCTTCCCGGGAAGTAGCGAGAGTCGGAGGAACCACCCACACACAATCATGCCAAGGCCCACTCTTTCCCAAATGGATATAACGACAGGCTGCCAGACTGCTTTTATCGCCAAGGATTTGGAACCTCACGTTCATCAAGTTCATCACCACAATCCACAATGTCAACAAACACCAAGAAATACACGGTCGGCGACTACCTCGCCGATCGCCTCACCCAGATCGGCATCCGCCACCATTTTGTTGTCCCGGGCGACTACAACCTCATCCTCCTCGACAAGCTGTCGGCACACCCCGACCTGACCGAGGTTGGCTGCGCAAATGAGCTCAATTGTTCCATGGCCGCCGAGGGCTATGCCCGCGCCAACGGTGCCTCTGTCTGCGTCGTCACCTTCAGCGTCGGCGCCATCTCTGCCTTCAACGGCACCGGCAGCGCCTACGCCGAGAACCTGCCCCTGATCCTCGTCAGCGGATCGCCAAACACCAACGATGCCGGCCAAAACCACATCCTCCACCACACCCTCGGCAATCGCGATTATACGTATCAGTATGAGATGGCCAAGAAGATCACCTGCTGTGCCGTCGCCATTCCCCGCGCTGAAGAAGCCCCTCGTCTGATTGACCGTGCCATTCGCCATGCATTGCTCGCCCGAAAGCCCTCATACATCGAAATCCCCACCAATCTTGCCGGCGCCAGCTGTGTGCGCCCGGGTCCCATCAGCGCCGTCATTGACCCCGTCGTTAGCGACAGAGCAGCCCTTGAGGCTGCCGCGAACTGTGCTGCCGACTATCTCGGTGGCAAACTCAAGCCCGTGATCCTGGTTGGACCCAAGCTGCGGCGTGCCGGAGGCGAGAAGGAGCTCCTCCAGCTGGCCGAAGCAATGGGGTGCGCCGTGGCTGTGCAGCCCGCAGCGAAGGGAATGTTTCCTGAAGACCATCCACAGTTTGTCGGCATCTTCTGGGGCCAGGTCAGCACTGATGCTGCCGATTCCATCGTGCACTGGGCAGACGCGCTCATCTGCGTGGGTACCGTCTTCAACGACTACAGCACCGTCGGCTGGACTGCCATGCCTGACATCCCCCTCATGGCTGCCGACATGGACCACGTCACATTCCCTGGCGCGCATTTTAGCCGAGTGCGTGTTTCCGAGTTTCTCGGCCACCTCGCTTCACAGGTGGAATACAACAACTCTACCATGATCGAGTACAACCGGCTGCGGCCAGATCCCACTGTTCAACACACAGCCTCCCACGACGAGCCGCTGACGCGCAAGGAGGTCTCGCGCCAAGTGCAAAACATGATGAGTTCCAACACTTCACTTTTCGTCGAGACGGGCGACAGCTGGTTCAACGGGATTCAACTGAAGCTGCCTCCCGGTGCGCAGTTCGAGATTGAGATGCAGTGGGGACACATTGGCTGGTCAATTCCCGCCGCGTTTGGGTATGCGATGCACTATCCAAAGCGACATACCATTGTCCTGGTTGGCGACGGCTCGTTCCAGGTCACTGCGCAGGAAGTGTCGCAGATGGTGCGATTCAAGATGCCCATTACCATCATCCTCATCAACAACCGAGGATACACCATTGAGGTGGAGATCCACGATGGAACTTACAACAAGATCAAGAACTGGAACTACGCGTTGCTGATGGAGGCATTCAACAGCACCGACGGTCGTGGAAAGGGTCTGTTGGCGAACACGGCAGGCGAGCTAGAGGACGCGATTCGCGTGGCTGGGGAGTGCAAAGATGGTCCTACCCTGATCGAGTGCACCATCGACCAGGATGACTGCAGTCGAGAGCTGATCACATGGGGCCACTACGTTGCTTCGGCCAACGCAAGACCGCCCAAGCACCACACGGATGACTGAGTATCAGGTGTCTGCTGCAGCATTTCCTTTTCGTCTGGAAGGCGTTGGGGGCATTGACGAGGGCTTACGAAATACTATGGCTCGGCCTCTCGAGATCATAATGACATAATGATGGTAAAAGCCATGGATAGAGTTAGATATGGTTTTGGCGCAGCTGTACGGTCCTATGGGCCAGCTGCTAAAATTAATACTGCTAAATTTTGAATTATATATTTATTACAATCTCTGTTCATGCCCAGCACCTGTCCTACATGCAACTGTTTACCTCGGAGACTCGGCATACCTTCGGTTTCATGAGGTAATCCCAGGAATTGTGGCCATTGCTGTAATGTCTCCGACCTTTGCAGTATCATTGAAACAAAGATAGGAAGGTAACCCGCGGCTTTTTGGAAACGGGTATACACAGTGAGGCCTGGAGTCCCGGTTGAAAAATAAAAATAAATAAGAAATGAGATATTAATGGTATAATAATCGTAGGCATATTGATAGGAATGCCTAGAATGGATAGATAGGTAATGTAGACTTCTGAAAGACTTCTAATTTTTTTTTCTTCCCCCCCCCCCCCCCCTTTGCGTCCATGTCTTGGTGTCTCTGAGATTTGTGATAGTCACCATCCTCAATCTGCCGGCGTTTCGAGCAGGCGACGTGATTCGGCGTTTAAGCCTCCGAACCCTTGCTGGTTCGAAAGCCTCCGAACCCTTGCTGAAAGGCCTGCCAAAAGATTGGTCCCACCAGTTTCCTGTCTTATGGTATTAATGTTATTTTTTTTCATGAGTTTTTGTCTCCCAAGTCCTTCACTTGTAGGGCTTCAATATGTACATCATAATGAACAAGTGTTGAATGTGGTCTTTGGTGCAGACTTTCCTCAGAGTGACCTCAGTTTTTTGCTGGCCGGAGACTTTTGACCCCAACTCGGGGAATTTGCAGCTTGTAGGTCCGACTCCGGTTCGGCGTGCTTGGGCCCCTCCTTCAGACCCGACGGTAGGCAAAATGCCGACACCCACGCGCGGCAAGCTTCAGCCTGGATGATACCACTTGAATAAAAAGTCCACAGGTATCCCCACTACCTATCGATTCATCCAAACCGAAACTATCAACAAGTCCACAAGATCTACAATATTTAATTACAACGCAATGGCAGAGACCGATCCATCGCCCAAGACAACAATGAGGTCCCTCGCAGTGAGCAAGTACTGCAAACCGTCCGGGTACGAGGTGCTGGAGCTCCCCATGCCCACCATCACCAAGCCAGACGACGTCCTCATCCGCGTCCACGCCGCAGGCATCACGACGGGCGAGACGCAGATTGCCGGCGGCATGGCCAAGCTTGTTGCAAGGGGACTGGAGTAAGCAAACGCCTACCGTTTTCCCTCTCTCTCTCTCTCTCTCTCTCTCTCTCTCTCTCTCTCTCGTCGTCGTAATAAGCTAACAGCATGGGTCAAATTAAAGGTTCCCCCTGAAACTCAGCCTCAGCGGCTCTGGTGTCGTCACCGCCATCGGCTCCGCTGTGACAACCCTCAAGCCCGGCGACCCCGTGTACGGCCTGTACTTTAAGCACGGCATGTTCCCACCGCCGGTGCCGGGGTTTGCGTCCGACTACGTCGTGATTCCCGCGGAGTTTCTCCTCCCCAAACCGCCCAATATTAGCTTTGAAGAAGCTGCTGCGCTCGCGGGGACCGCCGTCACGGCATACCAGTGCGTGAACCGGTACTTTGAGCTGACGGGCCAGTCATCAGTCGAAGGAGCCTCGCTGGAGGGTAAGACGGTGTTTGTTACGGCCGCGCTGAGCAGCTGCGGGTCCGTGTTCGTGCAGGTCGTGAAGAACGTGTACGGCGCGGAAAAGGTGATTTCGACCGTGTCGACGCCCAAGGTGCCGCTGGTGCCGCAGCTGCTTCCGGGCATCGTGGACCAGATCGTCGACTACTACAAGACGCAAAATATCGCGCGCGAGATTGGGGAGGGGACGGTGGACTTTGTGCTCAACACGCAGTGGGGGATCACGGGCACGTTCCCGCTGGCGGAACCGAAGCGCGGAGCGGTGGTGAGCATTGCGAGTGCGCCGACCGAAAAGACGATTCGGAAGATGACGGGGGACACCAAGGTGCCGTTCCTGTGGGCGATCGTCATTGTGCTTAACGTGGTGAATTGGTGGTATAACTGGAAGCTGAGGGGCACGAATGTCAAGCAGGATTTTGTTTCAGGTAACATGGGGGACAGAGAGGCCTTGGAGAGGTCCGGGGAGTGGATTGCCGCGGGCAAGATCAAGGCGGTCATGACGGTGGTGGACTTGGATGATATCGATGAGGTGAGGAGACAGTGTCAGATGGTGGCTACGGGAAAGGGGGGCCTGGGCAAGTTGGTGATCAAGTTGGCTTAACGTGTGTTGGGTGTGCTGGGTGAAATTGATCGAGAACTGTCTCATACCATACCATACCATACTTAAAAAAGGTTCGATTGAGCTATAGTATTTTTTTTTTCACCGCATTTGATTCTGTCTATACCACCTTTATTTGAGGTCTGCCGAAAAGTGGGAATTATACATTTAATTACCACAAGAAGCAGGATTCAAGTGTTTCATGACCTGGACTCAAACACGACCTCGATGATGGCCATGAGACTCTTAAACGGCCGTACAACCTGCTTGATCCTCAACGACGGATGTGCCTTTTCCAAAAGCGCTTCCCATTCTCCCGTGGACCTCTCGTGGGCATTATGCGCCTGCTGCATGGTGAGGTCGCGCACCCGCAACAGGGCCTCCTCGGTCCGCGACCCTACCCCCGGCGGCGGGAGCACCGTGTCCATGATGACCAGCCGCCCCTCGGGCCCAGCCAGCTTCAGCGACGCCGCCAGATGACGCAGGATGATAATCGACCGATGGTCATCCCAATCATGCAAGATCTGCCGAAGGAGATAGACATCGCCCTTTCCAGTATCTTCAAACCCGCGAGGCCGGGGCTGCTGTGGCTCAAAGAAATCCTGTGGTTGGAAAGCCGGACTCGGACTCTCATTCTCTTGTATCGCAACACGCTTGGCCAGAGTTTCATGGATAACCTCCGTCCGGTCTTGAACAAGCACTTTGATCCCGGGAAATGCTGAAGAAATAGCAATGCTGGCGTGGCCAGAACTCCCTCCGACATCAACCAACACGCCGCCTCTCCCCGCAAGGCCTGCCCAGCCGTCCTTCCATCCGTCGACGAGATGGCTGAGCGCCATGCCCTCGCTTTGTGTCATAATCCGCATGTAGGCGGCATATCGCGCCTGCAAGCCTGGGTCGGCAGCGACGTGAGCAAAGAGCGGCAGGTCCGTCTGCCACGCGGCTGCATACGCCGTCTGGTTGATGGACCGCTTCTTCTGGTCGTCCTGCTGCTGTGTCTTCTTCTTCTTCTTGGTGGTAGTATCCCTGCCCCACCGCTCAGTCGCCTCCACCATGGCGGGCACCATGGGCGCGCTCGTCGACGTCACGAACCGCAACCACTCTAGCAGGTCCGGCTGGCTCACCATGGCGGCCGACAGCGGCGAGTGCGCGAGGTGGTTGGGGATGGGCTCTGACAGGAACCCCGCGAGCATGGCCATCCGCGCGATGCTGCGCAGCTGGTGCTTGGGGACGCATGCTGCTTGGCTGACGTGCGAGTAGGGCAGAGCACTGAAAAGGGGGAGGCTACGATCTTTCTTCTTTGTTGTTTTGTTGTTGGAATCTTGTTCATTACTACTAGCTTCCAGAGGGAGGAGCTTTGGAATGTCAAAGTGGCACAGCCATCGCAGACTCCCAAACAGGTTATTCCGGACTGCGAGCTCAGGCACAAACTCGCTCGCGTCGGTGGCGAGCAGGGAGGCTTCAGCCAAAGCGTCGCGGAGAGCAACCTGCTCGGCGCGCGCTGATGCAGGTGCGTGGGCTGGCAGGAGACGGGCTGGAGTGGCTGGACTGGGGATCAAGGAGCGGGGTGGGTGTGACAGGACGGACCCGGCGGCAGCAATGGCATCAGCATGGGCGGTGATGCGAGCGGCCAGAGCCTGCAGAGGTGTTTGTTGACTGGCATCATCACCTGATGACTTGCTGGACGAGGATAGCCAGGCGCGTTGCACCAAGACTTGGACTTGAACCCGAGGCCGGACGAGTAACAATAGCTGGGTGGATGTCCTCATCCTCACTACAAGACCGGGTTTAGGGGTAATAGGGGGGAGGTGAGTGGGATGTTTGTTTTCACAGTGATAATGGACGAAACCGCAACAAACATAAAATGTAGAAAGTGCATTTCTTGGGTCCACCCCAGTGACAATATAATCAAGCTGATACATCTTACCTATGTGGTCGAGGTACTTAATTCCTACACGAGCGAGTTCCGAGTTCCCAAGGGAACATAACAGGCAGGGTAGGTAAGCTGATACGCTAAAGGAGAGGCACAGCACACCCCCGGCGCATATTACACAGCCAATACTCACTCGTACTGAAATTACCCAAAATTACCACCACCGCACCAGCGTCCTTGTTTCATGTACTTGGTACATTGACCAACACTAGCAAGATGAATCCCACTCTATCTCACTTTGTCCGTGCTTTCCACACTGACCAACTGTCCGCGCAGCGAGTAGCCGCTCGCTCTCGCGCTCTCCCACACTATCCGCACCAGCTCCACCTGCTCCTCACTCCTTGGCACAAACCGCAGGCGGAAAGGTTTCGGCCCGCGAAAGGCTGAGGGCTCAAAGGCTGCGTTGGAAGTATCCACGACACCTTCGACCTCCTCCTTGCCTTCTGGCGCCTTGGTCGTGGGCGGCCGCAGTTCAAAGGCCCACAGCATGTTGGCGGCCGTGATATCCAGCGTATTCTCAGCCAGCCGGCTGGCCGGACACAGACGCCGGCCGCCACCGAAAGTGAAGTGATCGCGCTTGTGCGGGTCGCTCATGGCGGCGTACTCGGCCGACGATTTTGGGTGGTCGAGATAGCGTTCAGGCCGGAACACGTGCGGCTCCGGGTACCGCTCCGGGTCCCAGTGCATGGCCGACGTGTTGGCCAGCAGCACGGTGCCCTTGGGGATGCGGTGGTGCTTGTACGTGACCTCGGCGTCGGAGAAGTGCTTGATGGCCCACGTGGGGACGGGGCAGAGGCGCAGGATCTCCTTGACGCATGCCCGGATGTAGGGCAGGTCTTTCAGGTCGCTGAACTTGGGGGGTGATGACCGGCCTACGACGCGATCCAGCTCCTCGTGGGCTTTGGCCTGCGCTTCTGGAGTAGCTGCCAGGTAGAGCATCAGGTTGTGAATCACCACGGCTGTGATCTCGGCGCCAGCTTCGACCAGACCTAGCATCATTCCCAGTCAGTTTAATAACATGCATGCGCATTGAATAAATTCAGAGTCAAAGAAAAAAATTATACACACCTCCCGTGATCCACGCGGCATCCTTGTCCGTCAGCCCCTGATCCCGAAAATCGCTCTCGGCCAGATCGCGCCCAAAGCTCGGCGCCGCAATGCCGGCCTCGACTTCGTCTTTCAGCTGGTTCCACGCCCGCATCTTGCCACGCAGAATAACATCGGCATATTTGGCAGCCTGCCGTCTCGACGGCTGCAGGAACTTGGGGAGGAGCTTGCCCAGCGGCGGGATGTCATCCTCGATGAAGGCGCCAGGACGCGTGATGCGGCCCAGCAGAGCGGATGTCTCGCCGGCGCTGCGCAGATCAGGGTGGTCCAGCGAGTCCACGCGGCGGCCGTAGGTTGACGTGGTCACGATGGAAAACGACATGCGTCGGACGTGGTAGAAGAAGGCGCCTTGGTCTTCGTTGTCAAAGGCGAGCTGGTAGAGTAGCTGCTTGACCTCGAATTCCTGGCTGGGGACAAACTCGAGCGTTGGCTTGGGGGCAAGCAGCCGGTGCATGATAGTGCGATGCGCTCGCCACCGGGGCCCATACGACATGGTAAACATGCGCAGGTCGCCAGTGACGAGGTCATGGCCGATGGGGGCGGGGATTTTTGATGACGTTGATATGGACTGATAGAATTATTATTATTTAATTATGACCAGTCTGAGATGAAATAATTAGTTGAAAAGCAACTTACCTGCTTGTCGAATATCTCCTTGAATGCCTCGGGACTGTTGATCACGACCCAGTCATACCACCCGATGCGGACCTTGAAGAGCTCGCCGTACTCGCGCGCCCAGCCACGGAGAACGTCGGGCGCATTCGGGGGGAGGCCCGGCCGGCCCAAAAATTGGAACTTGCCATTGTCCGGGCCCGGAATTGTCGACAGCTTCCGGCCTTGCAGCCACCGGGTGGCAACAGCATAGACAACAAGCAGGCCAACGGCGGCGCCAATGACAATGGTTGCCTTGGAAAAGGCAAAAACTTGACCAAGTTCCATCATGATTTATCTCTTCTGCTGTCTCGTTAATGCCGGCCAATCTTTTCTGCCGCTACAATGATGTGAAAGGAGAGATATACAGGCTGCTCACAGCGGACCTCAAACCAAGAGGTAAGCACCTGTTTGTCTGAAATCTGTCCCGTGATGCACTAGGAGACAAGCTGAAAGCGCAGTAAATAATGATAGCACTGTATTATTCAATTCGTGGGGGGGGGGGGGGGGGGGGGGGGGGGGGGGGGGGGGGGGGGGGGGGGGGGGGGGGGGGGGGGGGGGGGGGGGGGGGGGGGGGGGGGGGGGGGGGGGGGGGGGGGGGGGGGGGGGGGGGGG